>ML769339.1:0-47947 GCA_009732865.1 Stipitochalara longipes BDJ
CTGCACTCACCGCCTTAGCGACCGCCTTCCTGTTCCGGCGACAGCAGGGGGAATTGCCCACTTTCACCCAAGATGCGATGCAGTATATACCCTCGCTGTTAGCAATGCTTTATTTACCAGCGAGCCAGCGGGCACTTTAATAAGTAGTTCATCGAAAACTGGAAACAAAGGCCAACACACGATTACCGCCATTGCAATTGCTATACCCCTGTTAGTAGTTGCAGCACTTGCCCTAGGAGTCAGCTTTATCCTCTATCGCAAGCATCGGAAGCGGCAAGCCGATGGGTCAAATGAAGCTGGAACAAGGATTAGGGAACTGAAAGATACATTTGGAATGTCTCCAGAAGCAGACAGTCGTGCTATATTTGAGCTTAGTGATGGCTTGCAAGCAGCTGAAATGAAAGATACATTTGGAGTCCACCCTGAGGCGGATAGCAATCCTTTATATGAGCTTAGTTATAAGTAATATATTACACGAGTAGATTAATTAGTTAAAGAGAAGAATGAGTCGAATTAGTTGGTGTTGCCGCCGGCGGGCAGCCCCTATTCCTTAACTATAAGACCTCCGAAAGAGTGGAATAAAGGATCAGTTCAAGGATAGCCTGGGCAAGCCATGCAAGTTGTTCGCGTGTCAATTGCTGAATATCCAGCAGTATTATTGAGAGAAGCATGGTGATTAATCCGCAAATGATGGGCGGGCGAAGGAAGGGAAAGCTTAGGATGTGCGGTGGAGCCTGCTTCTTCTCCTTTTGAGTCTCGATATTAACGGCCTGCAAGCTGTACTCTAGTTCTTGTATTATGATAGAAGATTGGTATACTTTCGCCACTGTGTTCTCACAGACTTGCGTATTATATTGTGGTTTCTGGTAATATAGGGAAAGATCATATGTCTGCTTTGGCTTGCTTAGATCGTGCAGCTTACATTAGCTCGATGCGGGGTTCCTGGCGGGATTTTCTTGTCGCTGGCATTACAAGCAGATAGTATTGGTTTGAGCAGCTTTCTCTCGATAAAGACAGATGCCGCTGCTTGCGATGCCGACAACTGATTAAGAGCTCTCAAGTGGAGTCCCAGCAGCGCGTTCTCTTTTTGTTAAATATCCACAGTTACTCCAGGTTCATAAATTTCGATTTTTCTAGCCTCGTGCTCGTATTCTTTATCAAAAATTTTAAATGCAGGTTCATGCTTTGCCGAATCAAAAAACTCTAGAATGATACACTCAAAACTATATCTATAGGTTCAGCGAGTACCTGAATCCCCACAGCCTCAACTATCCCAATACCAAGGTGCCCTAGTGTCCCGGAATGCTCCTCATTAAGCACAGTAACTCTTTCTGAAACTGGTAATCTCTATTGGTAAGCAAAACACGTTAGGATTTCCTTATCCTCCAGATTAATCCAGAGCAACGCTCTTACTAATCTAAATCCTAACAAACTACCTTTACAGCAGCTGCGACTAAAATCACAGATTATATTTCTCTCACTATTAACGGCATCGATTATTACTGTCGTTATATCAGAGCAGTGCAGCGCCAGTGAACCTTACCTCAACACATCTTTGCCCCTCTCAATAGCTAATGGACTGTCCTCCACCTTCTAGTCATCATGACTAACGAATGAACAGCAAATCCTTGGAGTTCAACTCTAAACCACAAAGCCACTTTCCTTACATTCAACTCAGCATGTAACCTCGCAAGCGTCTCCAATGCCAATATTGTTTCGCTCTTTCCCGACGCTGAGTTAATGGTTGAAGTCTCTAGTTCGGTTTCCGGCCGCGGAACCATATCAACGAATCCTCCTGGGTGCCGACGATGTTTGAGATTGCTGCTGGGTTTTGGAAATATGGGAATCAGGGATATTTTATCTTTACATGGCGCCTGGAAGACGTTATTATATGGACTATAGTTAGGGTAGCACTCAGAGAATTTGATCAGATTGAATTTGAAGCGGTGTTTATTATAACAATCTGAGCGATCATTCTATTCATCGCACACTTGAACAGCTTAAAATACCAGAGAGTAATAGTCCTATACCGTAATGCCGACATGAGCTATTTTTATTTCTAATTTTTCAGCCAGAGCAGTTGATGCTCTCAATCTGGGTCCTGAGCGCATGCATAATTTTACGGGTCGAGTGCTGTATAATCTAAATTTAACTCTCGCAGCAGGTGTTTCACACTGCCACCTGCCTAATATGTACTAGTGAGGCGTAGCCTCTAACCCATATACTAATGTGTAGCTCTCCCCCAACAAATCAACCCTCCCTAAACATTCGCACGCAAGAGCCCCTACGTAGATAATAATTACGTTTCTGTTACATATTAGTTCAAGGTCTATTCGTCAACAAAAGAATATACGAGATACCATGACGAGCTCTTCAAGAATCGCTATAGTCACAGGTGCTAACAAAGGAATCGGCCTGGCAATTGGTGAGCGCCTTCCCTCGCACTGCCAAGCAGGTCATAGAAATCTGATATTTTTCGATAGTACGAAACCTGGCACTTCAATACCCAAAATCATCTCTCAATTCAGGGCCGCTTCTTATCTATCTGACAGCTCGCTCCACAGCCCGTGGTGAGGAAGCTGTCAAAACACTCCTCTTTGACTCACAACTCAAAGCTGCTAAAGCTCTTGTGCAAGATGGAGGCCTGGCTACCATCAAGTTTCAGACTCTTGATATCACCGACGAGAACAGTATTCAGAATTTCAAGGAATTGATAGAGAAGGAACATCCGGATGGCATTGATATCTTGATCAACAATGCGGGAATTTTCATGCAAGCTTCCGGTACGATATCACGCTCTCCTCCAGAGTGTCATACTAGATAAGATATTGAAAATTGATATAGATGTCGATGGGGTCAAAACCCTGCTAAAGACGAACTACTATGGTACTTTGGCAATGATGAAAGCGTTCCTTCCGTTGTTTCGTCCAGCAGGAAGGCTGGTGAATGTGGCTTCGATGGATGGCCAGTTGGAACTATATTCCGAGTCTTTGAAGCAAGCCTTCGTTGATGCTTCGAGAACATCTGCAGAAGCATGCACAGTACTCATAGAGAAATTTCCAACTGCCCTTCTGGCAAAGAAGGAAAGGGAGGAAGGGTGGCCGAGTATAGACTATGCCTACCCGGTAAGCAAAGCAGGCGAGATTGCTGCCACCAAAGCTGTAGCGCTAGAAGCAGAAAGAACTGGAGAGAAAGTCTTGATTAATTCTTGTTGTCCCGGGTTTGTTAACACAGATATGACGCGGGGGCATGGAGTTCTTACTGTGGATGAGGGTGCAAAAATGCCGGTCTTGCTTGCTTTGGGTGATATTGGGGAAGCCACGGGGGGATTCTGGAGAGAAGGAGTGGTTGTTGAATGGTAGCCAATAATGGGAATCTAGAATTGCACAAAGAGTTCTGTGTCCAATACAGCAATGCGCCACATTTTCCTTGTAGCTAACCAGAAGGCTGAACCAATGCATAGCTGATTACTAGTAGACGTTAAACCAAGGAAAGAAATACCAGACAGAGGCAGTAGAACTGCCAAGGAACCCTGCATTCGTGACTTCTAGGTATTGAGAAAAGCTTAGCTTCTCAATATTTGCAAAATGAGTATAATCATTTGTTACTATTAGAACTAATAATATTTTGTCTCAAACCAGTCGCGCTACCTTAATATTATGGCGGCTGCGTGGTTTGATCTCCCCAAAATACAAGGTGATGGATTTCTGTTAATCCAACAAGCCATTAACCGCGTTGTTGTAGATGACGTCGTGGCTTTAGGATCGAGTTTGAGAAGCTCGATAGGATTTAGTTAGGCAGCCTGTCGAGAGGGCCGCAGGTTTAGGTGTTGTCTTAACGGTAGTTTGGGAGTGAGAGAAAGGATAATAGGTTATTAGTTAAGAGTTTGAGACATATTCCGTAGTCTGAGACTGAGTCCGAGAGGGTTACGGGGACCAATTCAGGAAACATAGGGGAAAGCAGCTGTTCCCAAAATAACTACTCCTAGCTCGTGGATTTTATCCACTGAAGTCCAGCGATGAATATAAAACGAGCGTGCATCGATAGGCGAACGCATTAACGTACGTTAATCGAAGTTCCGCAGAAATTTCCAGAGTTCCGCAGCAGTTCCGCCGCGAGTGGAGCTTGCCAGCGAATCAGATGATGCAGATCTCCGCAACACGAATAGTGAGTACAGCCAAATAATAGTATTCGTTTCACTTTTCAAGGCGGTATGAAGGATAAGATGGGTGATTGGTGCTTCATGCGCTCCACTGCATTTTGAAATAGTACAGAAGGCTCCGCTAAAACATCTCATGGCGCAACTTTCTTACGGAGCTCGACCTCTACAAGCCAAGTATTTAAATAATAGACTGCCACTATTTAATCTATAAACAAAAGCAGATTCAAATTATATTTCTCATCGAGGCCTATTACTGCAGCTATCATGGCGAACTCAACTTATCCTTCTTTCACAGAAATATCCCACCCCTCCCCGTACCCCGACATTTCGCCGAACAACCCTAGCCTCTCTGCAACAGGAAAGGTCATTCTCATAACCGGTGGTGGCACTGGTATTGGGAAAGCCATTGCAACTGCATTCTCGGAGGCTCGAGCAGCGGTAGTCATACTCATCGGCCGCACTGAAGCCCATCTCAAAGTAACTCAGGCTGAGCTATCTCTCGTCACAACAACTAAGGTGGACTATTTTGTAGCGGATATCACCGATCAAGTAACATTTGAGACAGCGTTCTCAACTGCTTTTCATCGTTACGGTAAAGTCGATGTTCTGGTGAACAATGCTGGCTACCTTTCTGTACACACATCACTCGCGAAATCACCCCTGGAGGATTACTGGCGTGGATTTGAGATCAACATTAAAGGTCCGATTATCACCACTCAAGCTTTCATGAAAATTGCACAAGCCGGTGCTACAATTATCAACGTCTCTTCAGGAGCGGCACATATCTCGTACATTGAAGGGTTTTCGGGCTATAGTGCCGCAAAGCTTGCAACTATCAAAATTATGGAATACGTCCAGCACGAAAATCCAGAACTGCGTGTCTTTAATATCAATCCTGGATTCATTGAAACGAATATGGCAAAGGCTTCAGGATTGCCAACGGAGATATTTGATGAGTCTGGTATGTTTTTTCCCGGGTTTTATTATGATAGCCTGCTAATATTTTATCTTCAATATTAGGTCTTCCTGGTGCATTTTGTGTTTGGTTGGCGAGCCCAGAGTCGGACTTTCTGAAAGGCAGATTTTTGTGGGCGAGCTGGGACGTGAAGGAATTGAAGGCTAAATCCGAAATGATCAAAGCAAGAGACCTTCTGACTATAAAGCTCAGCGGTTGGCCGTTGGGGAGCAACTGAGTTGAACGCCGATTTCAGATCGAGATCACATATTTCCTTAGGTATAGATTTTTACCTCTTTGTTTAAGATCAGAAAGATGAACATTATTAGAAACTAGTTTTCAAAATAGGGAAATGATTATCTTCTACAAGATGTCAAGATAGCCGGTATATTACAAGTCCCTTGTTTCCGAACTTGTCCATTCCACGCCCAAGCGATGGAGATTTTCTCTCCCAAGCCACTCACATATGATATCCATACCTTTGTACAAAGCATGAATCATTATACCAAGCTCTTCAAGGTCTTCCGGCTTTACTCCCTCCATTGCGCTGTCCCATTCATCGATTGTGACTTTAAAGTGGTGTTTCTCCTTGGAAGTTTCACGCCAATGGTATTCGGACCTTGCATTCCAAAGCGCTACTTGGGCAGTAAAGCATAATTTATTGATTTTGCCAGTCACGTTATCGTATCCAAATTTGAGAAACGAATAAGTTCCTTGTAGCATGAAAGACGTTAAAATAGTACGTCGGCAGCTCTCTTCGAAAATCCAGTCATTCCACGAAGATCTTGAGATGGAATCTTGAGATAAAGCTTCTGGGTCCATAGTTAAAGAGTTTTGTACAACACGTGCTAATAATTGTTCCGTCCAAGAAATAAGAATAGCTTCGTGCGACTCTGCATCTGCCCTCTGTCGAATATCGCCATCAAACAGTCTCATAATCTGATAGAGAAGCAGTGCCTGTATTGACGCTAGCAATTCGACTGGTGATAAGAATGGCCGTTGCATCTCGACCAAGTCCTTGGCCTTTCGACTGATGTCGCCGAATACAAACAATTCATTCTCGGTATTTTTCCCACTATACAGAGCACATGCGCTGAGAGCGTCCGAGATAACAGGGGGCAAGTGTTCTGTGTACGAATGTTTGTGTATAAACGGGTTCTGTCCGCGAGTATAGAATATCTCTGGATACTTTCTAAACTGGCGAGACGCAAACCGGACTCGTTCCTCATATATGGCGCCCGTTGTGATATAGTCATCTCCTGGTTCAAAAACCGAAAATGCAGAATCGACGTATCCATCAATGGCAATTTCATTTGAGTCGGACAACCACTGTTCTTCAGAAGGAAAGGTGGAAAGATTCAATATGTGATCAACGTGATCAACCTGTGCGCTAGTTGTTGAGGCCGGCCATGCAGGATCAACAAAACGTGTAGCATCCTGACCCATTTCAATTTCTGGGGTCAAGATACTATTGAGAATGTCTTGACTTGTATCGGCGAGTCCCTCGTGGCTACTTCGAGGTGCAGCCGTCTGGTCCTGGTTGTGGATTGATGTATCTGTAGGAGCTCTACGGGTATTTCCAGCATAATTACAAGTAAGGCCTTTCGTTGTACATCGCTCGCATTGAGGCAGTCCAACATCACAGCGACGCTTCGATTTGACGCAGGCGAGACATGAGGTTCGATGAGGAGGCGCCATAGCCTCTGTAGAGACTCCAAACGAAAATAGAACCCAATTTCGTTTGTTGATTTTATGAGCAGCTGCCGTTTTTTTTTTTATTGAACCGACGTTGAATCCCTTTAGAATAAGCTAGAGGTACTCTGAGTCAGCTCCATGCAGCAAAGCAGGGATCATGATTTGACTCTCCCGACGCCACATTTTGACCTTGACGTTTACGAAAAATAATACTGGAAAGACCTGCCTGGTGCTTTCTGACGTGACCAATTTGCGGACTTGGAAAGGAAAATGTATGCCGTAAAAGCAGAAGGAAGGTCTTGAGACAATAGCAACGTCAAACTCGAGATACAATTGCTCGAAGAATTAGCCTTAAACCAGCAGGATTTACATAGTCATTTAAAACGGGAGGCGGAGATAGCTCAGGATATGCAAGATGGACATGACGCGGGAGAAAGGGTGAAAGAATTGAACTGCCTTCTCGAAAATTTGCTCGAAACAGACTTCGTCATTGAATGCTACTGTAGGACTTGGGATGCGGAGCTTTAAGATAGTTTTTCTTGATACCATGGCAAATTCAGTCAAGTTTATTACCTAGACACTCTCTAAGATAGGCTTTCTCATCTCCTTTAGGTATTAAGTACTATAAAAAGGAGATATTAGCCAGCGGGAGCTCCCGCCCAGTCTCGCTCAGCCTAAATACCCTCAGTGAGAACCTCATAATATATTGAAACACTTTGGAAGTAAGCGGGCTTTCCTTAGAATAATTATCCGGCCGCAGTCAGCACAAAATGATTTTTCTACTTCTTCTCATGTTTAACTTCCTATCGTTTCTCCGCAAGCAAAGATGAAGCTTATCCTGTCGCTGCTCTTTCCTCTTGCCGTCATCGCACAAAATGCCACTTACGAGTACATTGTTGTAGGTTCTGGTCCAGGAGGTGGCCCTTTAGCTGCAAACCTCGCCCGAGCCGGCCATTCAGTCCTACTCCTGGAAGCTGGTGATGACCAAGGTGACAATCCAAACATCACTGCCACTTGGAACTTCATCAACGCATATGAAGCACCAAACACGCGCTGGGACTTCTTCGTCTCTCACTCTGACGATGCAGAAAAGGAGGCAAAGTACCTCCACACAACATGGCGCACAGTGGATGGGGGATTCTATGTTGGATTGGATCCGCCTACCGGAGCAGAGAGATTGGGCGTTTGGTACCCTCGAGCAGGTATGCTCGGAGGATGTGCAATGAATAACGGAGCAAACATTGCGATGTCGGAAAATGCAGATTGGGATTATATTGCGAACATTACAGGAGATCTCTCCTGGACAGCAGAAAATATGAGGCAGCATCTTATTAAGTTAGAAAACTGCACTTATATCGCAAACGGATCTACCACAACGCACGGTTTCGATGGCTGGCTCTACACTTCACAAGTAGACCCAAGCTGGGCAAGCGATAATACCTCCGATGGAGCCATTCTCGCAGGAATGATAGCAGATGCGACCGGAGCGAAGGCTTCTGATCTCCCGTCGCTTGTTCAGAGAGATATGAATGCCCAAGATCCAAATCGTGATCAGAGTCTTGGAATTTTTGGGCCACTGCACCACGACAATAACGGAATCCGCTCAGATCCCAACATTTATATCAAGCAAACAATTGCAGACGCGCGCCGGTTTCCGCTGACTGTCCAACTCAACACGCTGGTTACGAAAGTCATTTTCGACACGACAGGGCTAGGTGATCCAAGAGCAATTGGTGTTGAATTCCTTCAAGGGCCTCATTTATACTCAGCCGATCCGTTCTATAACGCATCTCAGAGTGGGGTTGCTGGGAAGGTATTTGCATCACGGGAAATTATAATCTCAGGGGGGGCATTCAACAGCCCTCAAATTCTCAAGCTTTCCGGAATTGGACCGGCTTCCGAGCTCCAGAAATTCAATATTACCGTCGTGAAAGACCTCCCTGGCGTTGGACACAATATGCAGGATAATTACGAAGGGGGCATCATGGGACAGTATGAAAAGCAGATCACACCACTGGGGTTGTTCTTTGATGTGATGTTGAAAACCAACTTGTCAGAGCGTCGAGACATATATTACTTCTGTGGTGACTTCTCATTCGAAGGATTCTGGCCAGAGTTTCCAACACAATATCCTAACGAGTTTTTGTGTGCTGTAAGTCATCTTCTGCATACTACAATTCAATGCTAATGAGGACAGATGGTACACATGAATCCAAAGAACATTAATGGGAGAGTCATGTTGAAGAGCGCCAATCCACGAGACACACCCGATATTAACATGGGCTTCTTCTCAAAAGGAGATGATGAAGATTTACAAGCAATGTTTGAGGCAACAAACTTTTTGAGACCTATCTTCAACAAAGTTCCAAACAACACATTCTCTGAATTGCATCCCTGCACACACCCAAACTGTACGAGTGCCGACGAGAAAGAGTTCTTACGGAATCAAATCTTCAGCCATCATGTTTCAAGCAGCTGTGCAATAGGAGCTGATAACGACAAAATGGCAGTCCTGGATTCGAACTTCCGCGTGAGGGGAGTGAGAAATTTGAGAGTTGTAGACGCGAGTGCATTCCCGAGGGTGCCTGGAGCTTTTCCTGCCTTACCAACGTTCGTGATTAGTGAAAAAGCTGCAGATGTCATTTTGAGGAATGTTAAATAAATATTAGTCTGTGAACGGGAGTAAGAGCCCAGGGTACGAAGAAGGGTAGTTATAAAGTATGTGTGAAGATAATTGCAACATAATTGTAGTAGAGCTAACGCTAAACAGCGGGAGGCGCGAGCACATGTTCCAACTAGTCAGGCCTAATTTTAAAAAAGATATTGAGGTTTTACAGCTTTCAAACCTCGGGAATACTAGAATAAGCGCTCTACTCCAAAATTATATGAATGACTCCAGCTCCCAGCGGGGTGTTCTAGATATACCTATACCAAGGATTTCCAGACACGGGCTTAAGTTGCGTTCACTGAATGGTTAAGAGTTATTACACACATTGGATTCATTATTAGGCTGCAGCCAGTGTTGATGCTCGCAATGAGGAATGAGATGCTTCTGATACCTCGCAACAAGTCCCAGCGATCTCCTCGAGCTTTGATTCGTAGGGAATGCCGACATCATAGAAATGAGTGGATGCGAACTTAAGGATATTCGTAATGAATCAACGTTTACTACACATTCTACATTTCTGTTTCGAATTTAAATGCCGTCCTAGAGCTTCTTTTTATAAATCGCACTAGTGAGTGCTACCGAGCATGCTCTCTCTATCTTCCATAATAAGTTACCAAGTAGAAGAGCAGTATCTGCCACCTAATCAAGGCGCCAACCTCCAGTTTCGCCGAACCCGAAGTCGATTCTGATCCTCCACTATCTCCAGGTCCTCCACCGCCTCCAACAGAAGCAGTGCCTTTCCCAGCCCACAACCCGGTTCCAGTCAGTACACTTGCATCCTCCGTCAAACTACCTCCACTCCCATCTCCAATAACCACACTTTCTCCTCCAGCTCCACTGCCGCCCATCAAACTCATCACGGTTCCATCGACCGTTAACGGAGGACCATCAGCAAAGAGTGTTTGTGTTCCAATAACGTACGCTGGAGCTAGAAGCTGAGTACTAGATCCAATAACAAGTTCTCTACCATTAGACGCCATCGATAATAGGGTCCCAGAATTTGTGATTTCCTCTCCTGGACCCAGTGTTTGAGTCCCAATTACAAGGACTGTCGCAATATTGGCAGTGATGGTAGTCCTGCCAATTGTAGCAATTGCAGGTAGCGCCGATACCTTTGGTGACAGTGTCTTGGTAATTAAAGGCAGTGGAATGGCCTGCCCTGCAGAAGCACCTTGTGTCTCTTTCGGGGGACTTCCGGGAGCTGTAGTTTTGATGGGGAAGAATCCGTTTGCCGGCGTGAGAAGAATGGGAGGATCGTGTAAGCCTTTGAAATCACGATAACATGTATTCCACAATGGATCGATTGCGATTATACGAGATGGGATGGACAAAAATGGTGTACAAGGATTGTAAGTGAGAACCCAGGGCCCATAAGCTGATAAGGTCTCAGCAGTAGTGTAGGCAGCCTGTGTAGTAGCTGAATTATTGTACCCCGGAAAGGTGAAGGTGAAGGCATCGACTGTTGAGGCGGTATACACAATGAGGTCTCCACCGTTTCGTGTCCAGACTGTGGTTTTAATGTCTGTACAAGTCATACTAAGACACCGAATTATCTTCAGCGACGCTTCGGATAATGATCATGAGAGACAATACCTAGTTTGCCAATCTATCGGGGCATAAGTCCACCAGCTTTGACGAGTTATCACCCATGCAGCGTTCTCTCCATTGACTGGCCCACTGGTGGCAGCAGTGTAAGATGCAGCGGTAGAGAGTTCTGAAGCATTAAATGCAATCGTAGTGACGCCTTTGACAGCCGTACCCACAACTCCACATAGATCCCTAGCAGCGATTGTCTGAAATGCGACATAAACTGATGGGTACGTACTAGATCCGGTCAGCAAGCCATAAGCGAATGGAGATTGAATGAAACCTACAATGTGAATCCTTGAGAATTGGTAAGTAATGACACCAAGGGTGAAGTAGTGGCAGGCCAGTGATAAACTTGAACATCGCCAGCTGTGAAAGTACATCCCCCACAGCATGGCGGAGACGCCGTAAATGGAAAGGCTTCCGCCTCGCTGTAAAATGTGGTCACCAATTCCCATTCTTTATCAGCTGTTTCACAATCCCAAACAGGATTGCGGGTGGCAGTCCTAAAACAGGTGAATTCATCTAATAACGTGCTGTTTTCAACCGCCGTCGAGATCCACTGAAAGAAACTTGTCCTCCACAAAAGGCCACACCTAGAATAAAGTGATGGAGACTCACTCTCTTTTCGAGAGAACGTATAGTAGGGTTCATCCATATCAGTGGCGTACGGATTCAAGTCGAATGCAATTGCCTCTTCTAAATAAGGCCTTGTACCCCAATATGGAACAGTAGTCAATCTATGCGTGGACAGGCTACTTGTACTGACGGTTGGTACAGTAGATGATACACTAAGAGTGGCATGCATTATTGTCATCAATGGAGACGCAGCCGCGGATGTGTTCAACGGAGGCCGCGAAGCTGTTTGTGAGCTCGAGGACAAAAACATGATGCTTGTCCGCTTTCCCAGGACTACGAATATGGGCTTATCCTTCGTAACATGAAACAACAAAGATTAGAATTATGAAGAACAGTTAGTTGCTAAGAAGACTTCTCTTACTATGTTATAGTAGAAAAAGGCTTCAAAATTATATCATGTACTGCTAGACGTGGCTGAATGCTGCTTTACGAGCAGCCTATGGATAATCAAAACAATGCTTGACTTAGTTGAAATCTTTGCCATTGGGGCATATGAATAGTGGAGCAGTGAACAAAAATAACATCTCACAGTACTAATGGCGATCAATTAGATTAACCTGTAATTTTTTCAAATTTTGCCTGAATAGTGAGAGTGGCAGAGCGGCTTCCGGCTAAGTGGAGCAGCTTGGCAATACTATGACCTCGCAACGAAACGACGGCTCGATTCTGTAACGTTCACTAGTTGCATAAGATCTGAACCACTTGCAACCGTACCACATGAGTTCAATCATTCGTGAGTGGCATTAGAAGCTATTCGATTTATCCCCAGTGAAAGTTGGATATCCCTCAAAGCATCAGAATCGGAGCAGGTGCAGCATTTCAATTCCAATTGCTCCGGTCACATCTTCCTGCGGAATTAAAGAACAATGGACGGGACTTGAGGAAATGTCTACCGTTGCCAACAAAGCCAAGTATAGGGCGATTGCAAAGTTGGTTGACCTAGAGGGTTCGGTTGAAGTAGATCAATTCTCTTTAAATCTACGCAAGCAGTTATTAACATGCTATAACACTGTTATTCTTCCTTCTCATCTGAGAACGTCCATAGCAGAGCAAATGGAAAGATATACAGGGGTATCTTAATGCCGCCAGGTGCACCAACGCAAATGCCATACATCTTCCCGAGATTGCCGACCTCAAGCAGCCACAACATCTGGTCGATGACTGCGTGCTTCCATCCCCAGCTCCTCCAGAGCTTCTTCATACCTAGCCCTTTGGTCTTCATCAAAAAACTCTGCCTTGATATTGACTCTCTCAATCTTTTCACTCGATCGCTCAACAGCTTTCGTTCTGCCAATCTCATTCCAGAACCATCTTCCCTCGGTTGTTGTGAACAGAGTCCACGCATGTCCTCCCCTTCCAGCTCTCGCAGTCCTGCCAATACGATGAACATAGCTTGTAAGACTTGTAGGGACATCGTAGTTGATGACATGTGCAAGATTTGGAAGATCCAAACCACGGGATACAAGATCCGAGGCAACTAGAATCGAGGTCCTCCCTGCAGCGAAAGACTTGAGAGTTGATTTGCGAGCTGCGCGTGGTGTTGTCGATGTCAGTGTCCCAATCTGGGAAGATGACGATGGTGAGAGAAGAGAAATCAGGCGCCCGAGGCGAACAGCAGATTCATTGGACTTCGTGAAGATAAGCACTCCACGCGAGCTGTCTGATTCGGGGTTCGGAGTTCCTTCGCGCACCGAGTGGCTCGAGATCCTGGAGAACTCACCATCCAAGGAAGACTCGTCGTCAGAAGAGTCCAATGGATTCTCATCCAATGGTTTTTCGGAGAGCATGCTTTCTCTCTTCAGTAGCTCCATCAAATACAGGGGTTTGATATTGTCGTCTTCAACCTTAACAGCAGATTCAAGAAGCAAGGAAGGGAGAACATGCGCCTGAGAAACTTCAATATTGCCATCGTCCGTCAATGCTAAGCCCTCTAACACGACCAGCTTTGGTCGATAGAGCTTCAAAGGGTTCAACAATCCAATATCTCTTGTTATCGTTGCACTCAAAATGACCTTCCGGAGTCTGTCTCGTGACTTTGAAGACCCGCTGAGTCTGGCCATGACGACTTCCAGCCACTGCTGGAAACTTTGGTCAAGCAGCTTGTCAGCTTCGTCTACAACAAGCCATTTGATGTACTCCAACGTAAATCCAGGAGTAGACTTGATATGTTCAACCAATCTACCTGGAGTGCATATCAAGATATCGACGTTCCATGCAGGTCTGAAGATGTGATCTGGCAGCGCTGATACGACTTCTTCATCGCAGAGAACTTCTTCATCACTACCATCTTCCGAGGCATTCCATTTCTTATCAAGTCGTGCTTGCTGCTTTCCATATTCGACAGGGTCATAAAGTAATTCTTGGTTCATCAATAGATCTTGTTCAACTTTCAAAGTCTCATTTCCGACTGCTGTGCCGATCTTTACGCGTTTCCTCCCAGGCGAAGCTGAAAAAGCTGAGGCGCAGATGTCACAGACTTCTTTTGCTTGTGTGACCAGTTCTCTGGTCGGCATGATGATGAGACCTCGCAGTCGTCTGATCTGACTCCGGCTGATATCTTCAACCATCGGAAGGACGTACGCCAATGTTTTCCCCGAACCCGTCGCTGCAGAGACGAGAATATCGCCAGGCTGCTGAGATTTCCCGGGGAGAAGCAATGGAAGAACAGCAGCTTGCACGGCAAATGCTTCGTTAAAGCCTCTGTTTTGCAGGACTTTAGATACATCATCGTAGATTCCGAGTTCCGAGAAGGAAGCGGTTGTAGTTGACGATACTCGAATGGGAGCCGCAAGCCAAGGAGGTAGGGATGATGAAGTAGAAAGAATAGGAAGTTCGGGAACTGGATCCGGCTGAGGAAGAGGGACCAGGTCGCGGACTTCAACAGGTGTCTCTTCTTTCTGAAATTGAAAGACTTCCGCAGCAGAATCGGACTTTGACTTCTGAGCGAATTTTTCTGCTTTCTTCATTGACTTGTCCCGTTTTTGCATCAGCTTCTTGTGTCTCGAATCCTCGTCTGTCCCTTGAGTTTCGACTGCTCCATCTTTCTCCTCGGCCTGTTCGCTAACACGCTTTTTCTTCTTTGATTTTTGCTTGTCCAATTCATCAACTTCATTCTTTGCAAGCTCAGATGCATGTGATCGTTCTGACCGCTTGGACTCCTTTTTCGTTTTGTGCTTCTTCGTCTGTGGCTCATTTTCCCCTTCGTTTTGACTGTTCACTGCCAAACCTAGAGAACCCACATTTTCAGGCCCTGAAAGCTCCCTGGTAGACGCAAACGGAGTACCCGCCATGATTCTCTCGTCCTCTGCTTCGGGGGCTTCTCGAGCCGATGTGCGGAGCTTTCGAGACTTGGTCTCGTACTTGTCCTTCTTTGTTCTCTTGGGAGCGGGTTCGTCTCTGGCCTCCTCGAGGCTGCGTTTAGGTGCTACTGAGGCTGAATGTACTATCGCGGAGGCAGGACTTCCTCCTGCTTTTGTTTTCGCGGGTGGGACATATCTTGCGTAAGTTGCTGAAGCATCCTGGCGGGTTGGCGGGGTCGCAGCAGGAGATCCTGGAGAAGTTGCAATCGTAGAAGGTTTGGCAACAGGAAGATTAGAGGTAGAGGGCTTCTTCGACGGCGGAATGTATCGAGAGTATATCTGGGAAGCCATTGGACGGCGTGGTGATTGTGCTGCTGGGGAAACAAGCAGCGTTGGTAAAAAGTAAGAGTCCAAGTTCTGTGGTTGCAAGAGAAAGTTTACGGTGGCCGAGAAATGCAACTCGGAAATCGCCAGCCCTGCGCGTCTCCCAAGTCCACCTTCACGCATCACCAAGCTTTGTGACAACCTCATATCATGACAATGCCCTTGCCTTGCTGATTCTCAACTGCTACTGCGATCGCCTCTGTTCGATTGCAGAGCAGCCCCACGCCTTCACCATGCCGTACAATATCGCGATGGTCAGCGACTGCTTCTTCCCCCAGCCAGGCGGCATCGAAAGCCACATCTACCAGCTCTCCACAAAGCTGATCGATCGCGGGCACAAGGTTATTGTCATTACGCATGCATACAAAGGGAGAACCGGCGTCAGATACCTCACGAATGGCCTCAAGGTCTACCACGTCCCCTTCCTCATCATCTACCGCGAAACGACCTTCCCGACCGTCTTCTCCTTTTTCCCAATGTTCCGCAATATCGTCATTCGAGAGCAAATTGAGATCGTGCATGGCCATGGAAGTCTTAGCAGCTTATGCCATGAAGCTATCCTGCATGCGCGGACAATGGGGTTAAGGACAGTGTTCACGGACCATTCGCTATTTGGCTTTGCAGATGCTGCCAGCATTCTTACCAACAAGCTTCTCAAATTCACACTCAGTGATGTGGATCATGTTATTTGTGTCAGTCATACATGGTAAGTCTCCTGTGATCATACTAGACTCGCGTCTAATTCCAGTAGCAAAGAGAATACAGTTCTTCGCGCATCTCTCGACCCTTTGATGGTATCTGTTATACCAAATGCAGTTGTCGCCGAGAACTTTCGACCCCTTTCACATCCTGCTTACCCTCCCTCCGAATTTGGAAACCAGATGGTTCCTGTGCAACAACATTTCGGCCCACATGATACCATCACCATTGTTGTTGTCTCCAGGTTATTTTACAACAAGGGAACGGATCTATTGGTGGCAGCAATCCCTCGAATACTTGCAAGCCACCCACATGTTCGATTTATAATTGCCGGCTCTGGTCCAAAGGCCATTGATTTAGAACAGATGTTGGAAAGGAACGTTCTGCAGGACAGGGTCGAGATGTTGGGCCCGGTCAGACACGAGGAGGTCAGAGATGTGATGGTCAGAGGCCACATCTATCTTCACCCAAGCTTGACAGAGGCATTTGGCACGGTGATTGTTGAAGCAGCGAGCTGTGGCCTCTACGTTGTATGCACACAAGTTGGCGGCATTCCAGAGGTTCTTCCCAACCATATGACGGTATTTGCAAAGCCCGAGGAGGACGACCTGGTTGCTGCCACGGGGAAAGCCATTGCAGCCCTGAGATCGAACAAGGTCCGCACTGAAAACTTCCACGATCAAGTCAAGAAGATGTATTCGTGGACGGATGTGGCCGAACGCACTGAGCGTGTATACGATGGAATCTCGGGCGTTCTCAGCGAGGCAGACTTTTACGGATATGATGCTGCAGATGCGGCAAGCTGGAGTGCAACAAGAGGGCGAGCAGGCGTACAGAGCTTTGCACTGATTGATCGTCTAAAACGGTACTACGGATGCGGAATTTGGGCCGGAAAGCTTTTCTGTCTCTGCGTGGTTATCGACTATCTCCTGTTCATGTTCCTCGAGTTCTTCGCCCCAAGAGATGAAATCGATATTTCTAGGAATTGGCCGAAGAAAACCAGGATGGGAAATTCTAGGAGAGACCAGCGCACATTCAAGCCTTGAAGCCCAGAATTGAAGATTGAAAGCCACGCCTGTAAGCCGCAGGATGCAGCCTCGGATTGATGCAGGAAATTTTCCAACGAATTATGTGCCTCATTATCGTATGGTGGCTTCAGTGCCATTGGAATTGCCCCCTGAATCCGACACGCAATACCGTGGAAGCCTGGATGAGTTCTATCATATGGATGCTCAGTTTCAGACTGCTATTCGTAGCATCGAAGAGTGTCGAGCACTCAGTGAGCAGGTCCACGGAAGATTCGCGACCGTAGCTCCCTAGTTGTTGGCGAAACTCCCAACCACACTATCAACAATGCCCAAAACCGGCTATTGGAAGGAAATGGAAGATATGTTCAAAATCCATGGCCAGCGAATATATTCTGCTCTACCCTGCTGTTCTCATGATGTGTTGCATGTCTGCCCAAGGCACTCTGCAGGTGATGCTGACCTCGTGACATCTGAGAGGCCCATCAACAGATAACTGATTTTCCGCTACTCAGCTATTTCCTCATGGAGCATCAGTAGCCAGTTGCGAGATGGGACCCTTTTTGAGCGGCCCCCAAGCTATTTTTGCTGCCTTGAGGTCAGGACAAAGCCGATCGTGGCGCACTAGTTCGTCCAATCCTGACCGCCACCTCGGCAGATACATACGTATCGGTTCGCCACGCCGCAAATCAGCCCCGTTCACTGTTGCATCACGATGTCAAATTTGGCTTCCCCCGATTTGTCCTCTTCGTGCTGATTGGTATTGTTATATTATTGGATCGTCAGTAGGGTTTCGTATCGCTTGCTTCGGGTCAATGTCCCGATAGCGAATCAGTTCTTCATGCCGGTAAATAAACTTTGATATGACCAGGGCAGGGACTTACTTGTTCCATATTTCAATCCCGCAAATCTTCTGCCAGCATGAGGCGAGGCTCAGGCTCCACGTCCCTGCAAATATGTATCGTGTTTAATAGGTCAAATCGTGAGTTGTTGATTCGGAGATTTACCTGAAAGAAGAGCGATGAACGATCGCTTGGTCGTGTCTCGTCTATAGCAAGCTGCTAGGGTTCTGCGCCTCTTCTGATGTCCTGTTGGGAGATCTTTGGAGTAGGAGCCAGCCTACTTGAATCTCACGTCAAGTCGACGTGTCATCCTCTTCAACTTCTGGTCCTCTTTCTGGATTCATCCTATGTAATCCTATCCTATACAATCTTCGTCCTACAAAATCCGATCCAGCATAATTCTTGGCCACTTCCGTACTAAGAATCTAATCACCCAATTTGTCAACAGCGAAATTGATTTTTTTTTGGGACGTCTTGCTCCAAATCAAGCGCGTCGCGCTGATCGCCACATTCATATACCTTCTGCTTTCCTTTTCTTGGTAGTTACGGCGCTTACATATCCCTCCATTGACCAAGATTCGCTCAATGCTGAAGGTTCTGCTTGTATTTCACCAGCATAATGTCATCAGAGCCATCATCAGATGTCGTCCAGTCATTCATGGAAAATGAAGCTGGCGTAGACAAATCCAGTTCTTCCCACGCTGGCGATTCAGAGAAGAATCAGGGAGTGACACATGAGTCGACAACTACGGAAACTTTAACAGATTCTCAGCTCGATATATCTCTCCCGTTGAATTGGTCCACCAAGAAGAAGTTTTTGAATATGGCGGTTCCGTCATTCATATGCTTTGTTGTGTAAGTACTCTTAGCTCAATTTCGCCGGGACACGCTAACAAAGTTTTCCCATCAGCGCCTTCGGAAGTTCAATATATGCTCCAGGAATACCAGATGTTATGCTAGACTTCGGGGTTTCGGAAGTCGTAGCTACTTTACCTCTTACAACTTACGTACTCGGTTTGTCCTTCGGCCCCATGCTCAGTGCTCCAATCAGCGAAACCATGGGACGACTTGGAACCTATCGCATCTCGGTTCCTATCAGTGCACTATTCACACTTGGAGCAGGTTTTGCACCCAACATCACGGCACTGTGCATACTGAGGTTCTTTGCGGGCTTTTTTGGTGGCGCATCCCTACCGGTGTGTGCTGGCACTTCTGCAGATCTGTTCCGACCTCAGAACTTTGCCGTTGCTGGATCTTTCTTGCTATATTTTCCTTTCCTTGGTATACATATCTATATCTCCTAGAAGCATACATTCCAGCTGACACTTTTAAGGCCCCGCTATGGGCCCCTTTATTGGAGGCTTCGTGACTCAACACAAGGGATGGAAGGTACCGAATCTATTTCTTTGTCCCCTATCTCAAGCTCCCTATACCACTGGCTAGAAGCGTATCTTAGCTCCCGACTCGATCCAGACTCTCTTGCCCCTGGAAAAATATATGTTGCTAATTTGTTGCAGTGGTCCCAGTACACGCTCGCAATTTTCTGCCTTGCATCATGGCTTCCGGTCTTTCTTTTAGAAGAAACATACCTCAAAGTCATCATGGCACGTCGCAAAAACAACCAAGAAACTGCGACTGTTGCACCCCAAACAGCAAAGCCACCAGCAAGCACACTCCTCCTTGGTGTTCTCTTCATTACCCTCCTCCGACCTACCAAGATGCTTTTCACCGAACCTATTGTCTCATTCCTCAGCTTGTATGTTGCATTCAACTTCGCCGTTATCTTCACGTTCTTCGCCAGTGTGCCTTACGTGTTTGGACTTGTGTATGGCTTTGATCGAGGGGAAACCGGGCTTGTATTCCTCGCTGTTGGCCTAGGCTGCACTCTTTCCGTGCCGACTGCGATTGTACTTGATAGGATGATTTATCAAAAGAAGTGGAAAATGAGTCCAGGTAAGATTGCACCCGAACAAAGATTGTGGGCTGCTATGCTTGGCGCCTTGGGTATACCTATCGGCCTATTTTGGTTTGCTTGGTCGTCGAAAGCCAATGTACATTGGATTGTTCCCATTATTGGAATCGTTCCGTTCGCTTGGGGGAATCTCTGCATATATATCAGCACTTGCTTGTACCTGATTGATACCTACGCAGCCCTCACGGCAGCGTCGGCTATTGCTGCCAATGGTCTCTTGAGATACATCTTGGGTGGAACATTCCCACTTTTCACGCTTCAGAGTAAGATTCTTTCCCACGTTCCATAGATTATTGCTAATGCCATTAGTGTATGAACGGCTCGGAATTGGCTGGGCTTCAAGCCTACTCGCTTTTGTGGGTTTAGCAATGGTTCCAATCCCGTGGGTGTTGTATAAATGGGGCGGGCAGATCAGAGCTGCCAGCCACTTTGAGACGAAGCAGATTCCCAGCTGAGCATTGAAATCGATATTATTGCTGTGGTCATGAACCGGTCACCTTAATACAGTAAATTATTCTAGACTACTACTTTGGTGGCTCTACCTTTACTCCGCTTGCCCTTTTTTTTTCTCTATGCATGATCGTTTCGGCTCACAAGTCTTCATTCTTTTCAACCGCCACAGGAACAAGGTTTGTGCTCGCGAACTTCCTTGGAGGCACACCTTGAGCCCAGAGAGCATCGATTTCGGTATAGGTGCGACCCTTCGTTTCCGGAATGCAAAAATACACGAAAACTGTGGCAATTACGAGCACTCCGGAGTACAAGAACGCAATCTTCCCTCCCAAGTTACCTTGGTCAGGATTTACTGCATACGGCAGCGCAAAACTCCAAATACAAGAACTGAGACCGTTCATGATAGTTGCCAGAGCCTGGGTAGGACCGCGGAGATTCGATGTTGGATTTTCCGCAGCGATGGGCCACGCAGCTGATCCAATCGTAGCTTGATAGACTTGGGGAAGGTTAGCAGAAAGTATTTTCCCGGGAAAGTGAGACGAACAGAATGCCCATACGGCCATCAGACCAACTTGTCCGAGAATTGCACCTTTTGCGTTGATACAAGCGAGAACACCGATAAGAAGAAGGTCGACGCTGAGGAATGCGACTCCATAGAGAGCTGTTCCTCTGCGACCAATCCACTCCACGAGCACCCAGCCAGTTATGTTTCCGATCACCATCAGACCAAGAATCAGGGTGCTCAAATCAAAGGCTTTTGCTGATGAAATACCCCCAAGCTGCATGAAGTCTGGAAGCAGTAAGCAATTGCCGAAGAACCCGACTTCTGGAAGGGAGACTTACAGCTCATATAACCAATGACCCAGCTGGAATCAGTGGCGTTCTGAATGAAGAACACACTCGTGCAAGCCAGTGTACGCTTGAGGTTGCCGTTCCGAAAACAGTCGATGATCTTTCTTTGACTTGAGGCTTCCTTCTCATCTTGCTGTAAAGCAGCTTCAATCTCTGCCATCTTGCCATCAATGTTGAAACCTGCAGAGTGGAATTTTGCCAAATTCTTCTTCGCCTTCTCGCGCTTGCCACGCTGAACGAGGGAATATGGGGACTCTGGAAACCACGGTAGGATAGCCAATGAGACACCAATAAAGCCCCATTGCACAGAGATCAAGGTCTTGAATCCTAATGGATTTGTGGTAGCGTATTGAAGAGTCACCTGGCGCAATACACCGTATCCGATGAGTTGCCCGAGCACAATGGCAAAGTTCATCCCTGCCGCAAGAGCACCTCTCAAAGAAAGAGGTCCGACTTCAGATGCGTACGTTGGCGCAACAGTCGTAAAGCAGCCGAGTGCAGTACCATTCATCAGCTTGCCAGCGAAGAAGCCTGCCGGGGTGTTCACGAAGAATTGAACGAAGACACCAGCGATGTTGAGCATATAGGCGGCAAAAACGCAGACTTGTCGACCCCATCGTTTTGCTGCGACACCAGTGAAAGCACCTCCGATTACCAACCCTACACGGAGGTTATCACAATTCCGCTTTGATGACAGCTTGTGGCCAGGAAGGTGCTTACCAGCAAGAGTAGCAGCTGTGAATCCAAGTTGCCAGTTCGCGTCGACGACATAGTCCCCTTCGTATGGGTGACCATATATAACACGGAAAGCGCCCAAACCAATGACAGCTGTTCCGGCCAGGCCTTCATAGCCCCACATAATGCATATGAAGAACATATATAGACCTGGAGAGTTTAGCTGGTGATGAAGCTGAGAATTTTGGTGACATACACCACCCGATGCCTCTCCACTCCTCTCTGAAAGACTGCATACGAGTCTGCTTATGCTGTGACTCTTCGAAATTGATAACTTCTTTACGCTGTGCAAGGACGGCGCCGCCACTCTGGGCTTCGTTGAGTGCCACATCGACGTGCTCGGTTAAGAATAACTTTGAATCCATCTTGACAGACCAGAAATGGACAGGAGCGAAGAGAGGAGTGAAGAAGGATCAGAGGAGTAGAAGAAAGATGAAAGTGATGGTATGATCTGAAATTTATCCTGTTACAAGGAGTTTGCGATGTCGTCTTTCTTAAATACTTTTCTCTTTAGCACTTACTCAGGAAGAGACGGGAGGGGTGAGTAATATTGAGATTCAAATTATTGTCAGCTGTCCCGACGGAAAGGTCGAGCCCAAGTATGGTCTGGGGGCCCATCGAGCTAACGAATTTTGATCCATTGTGGGACTCCTTGTGGAGATCGTGGAGGGTGGGGGAAACATCTCCGTTTTCACTCCCGCCGGGGCTGGTGTCCTTGACAATTCGGAAATCAGGCAGCTGATTTGCTGGATGCTCGAGACTTATCCTTGCCCTTGAACAATGCGGTTCGTGTGGAGAGAAATGTGGCAGGGGAAGGAGAATTGGCGGAGAGTTGGCGGGGAATTGGCGGAGAAATAGAGGAGAGTTGGCGGCGAAACCGAAATAGGGGGAGCTTGGCAGCACTACTATACTAGACACCAAGGGTAGAGAGTCATGCCACCACCTCGACCCGCAAATTATGACATTTAGCTTTCCAAAGTAACCTTCAGTACCGACAACACCCCGCATGCATGGTTGTGAAGGTTAGTAAATGTTAAAAGGCCACCAAATGGTCGGGACGCGGCATATCTTGATGGGGCAACGGGGATGTAATCCTATGCCACCCCATTCTCGAGTAGCCATGAAGAAGAGATTGAACGCTTAGAGACTTTCTCGCATTTTCAAACCTCTTTTTCCCTTTCAACCTTCTGAAATCACTTTAACGGTTGAGAAAACATCCACGGCCTACACTAAGAATGGCCCCTGCAAGGACTGACCATGTCGCTGCTGCAGCAGAAGGGGATTTTCGGGGGCTTTTGCATGAGTTGACGACAAAAGAGAAGATTGCTTTTCTAGCTGGTGCCAATTTTTGGGAGACTGTAGCAGTCGACCGACTGGGTATTCCGTCATTGAAGGTTGGGTCTTATCTCAGTTGAAAAATACTGGTGCATCACGTTAAGAAGATATACAGTTCAGTGACGGTCCCAACGGAGCTCGTGGAGGGACATTCCTTGACGGAACCACAGCAGCATGTTTTCCAGCATGCGTATCAATTGCAGCAACCTTCAACAAATCCCTCGCTCACCGCATCGGACGGGCTCTTGGGCAAGAAACACAAACAAAAGGAGCATATGTGCTTTTGGGGCCAACAGTATGCGGTCACCGGTCTCCACTTGGAGGACGTAATTTCGAAGCTTTCTCGGAAGATCCCCTAGTGTCTGGAACAATGGCAGCCGAATACATCAAAGGTCTCCAGTCAGAAAGAGTTGCAGCTACAATCAAGCACTATGTCGGCAACGAGCAAGATACAAAAAGATTTTCGCTAAACAATATCATTTCAGAGAGAGCTCAGAGGTAGACTCGTACCTGATAAGTGGTGTTTGATTATCACTGACACAAGAAAGGGAGATATACCTGCGACCATTCGAAATTGCTGTCAAAGCTTCACAGCCGTGGTGTTTAATGACCAGCTATCCTAGTATCAACGGCGTAAATGTTGACTCCAGCAAACGTCTTCTGACGGGAGTGCTTCGAAATGAGTGGGGATATGATGGTCTCATCATGAGCGATTGGGGAGCGACCCATACTCCAGTAGAAAGTGTGAACGCAGGGTAAGAGGTGGCCTATCCGAAGATTGTGTATACAGCAACTGATGTTTAAATATATGCAGGCTCGATCTTGAGATGCCAGGGCCTGCAAATTTTCGGTCCGCGGCTGCACTTGAACCAGCAATCAAGTCTGGTGAAATAACCATAGAGGCGTTAGATGAGCGTGTGAGACGAACGTTACAATTGCTGCAACGCACTGGAAAATTCAAGGACAGAAAGACAACGCCAGAAGAAAAGTCGGTAGACCTACCAGACCATCGTGCCCTGATCCGAGAGGCTGGGGCAGAAGGAATTGTCCTGCTGAAGAACGAGCACAACATTCTTCCGATAGACAGCAAGAAGTGCAAGAAGATAGCCCTTGTTGGCCCTTTGGCAGGTTATGCCGCCGCTCATGGAGGAGGTAGTGCATCTTTGAATTGCCATTATAAAATCTCACCACTGGAAGCTATGAAATCGAGATATGGCTCGGATATTGATATCAAAGTGGCCAAAGGTCAGCAAACACAATATTCTTCCTCTCTACCACCCCATTATCTACCAGTTTTGAGTCAAGAAAATGATACTGACAATTGTAACTTTCAGGTGCAAACATTTTCAGAACTTATCCTGCCATCGAAGTAGGGAGCTCGAATGCTCTGAAGGAAATTGGCTGGACCGCTAAATATTTCAAGACACCAGATGTCTCTGGCGAACCGTTTTTCACGAAGTCTTTCCCTCGCGGTTTTATGATTACAGTAATGGATCTTGATGTGGTTGGGTTCAAGTCCATTCGTTTCAGCACAACATATGCTCCTAAGAAGTCGGGACGCCACTATTTTAGTTATGGAAGTATGGGCGCAGGAAAGGTTTATATCAACGACGAGCTCATATTTGATCAGCATCTGCAGGCAAGAGATTCTATGAGCTTTTTGCTTGGTGTTGCAGAGGAAAATCATTTGCGTTACGCGTTCACAGCAGGCCAAACATATATAATCCACATTGATACTATGCTTCCAACATCGCAAAATTCCGGCCTCTACATTCTGGATGGTCAAACGGCGATCCATTGTGGACTGGTGGAGCAGGACGAGATGGAGGCTGATATCTTCAATGAGGCGTTGAGTATTGCCAAGGAGGCTGATTATGTGCTGGCGTTTGTGGGCAACAACATGCAGTGGGAGACTGAGGGCCAGGATATGACCGACTTTGCGTTGCCAGCAGATGGCTCACAAGATGCTCTTATCCAAGGAGTGGTGGGTGTTAATCCGAAGACAGTTGTGGTAAACACTACAGGCGTTGCTGTTAGACTGCCATGGTTGGACGAAGTTCCTGCTCTAGTGCAGACTTGGTATGGAGGACAAGAGTCTGGCAATGCAGTTTTGGATGTCATATTTGGTCAGGTCAATCCATCCGGAAAGCTTCCCATTTCATGGCCTCGGGAGTACGAACACACTGGATGTTTTGGCAATTTTGGGATGGACTCTTTTGAATCTGAAGAGGTAGACTATGTTGAGGGAATTTACGTTGGATACCGACACTTCGACAAACTGTTTGGATCACAGAAGCAGGTGTTATTCCCATTCGGGTTCGGCCTGAGCTATTCCCCATTTCAAATTTCAACTCCATCGTTGGAAGGAAGTTTGCGTAGCACTGGTGACGAGATTTTGGTTAGCGTTCAGGTTAAGAACCTGGGAAAGGTGCGAGGAGCAGAGACCATCCAAATCTACGTTGCTCCTCCCAAGGATATCGAGATCGATCGCCCGGTCAAGACTCTTGTAGGATTTGATAAGATCTTTCTAGAGGCTGGAGATGAAAATGAAGTGAAAATCGCCTTCAGAAGGGATGCAATTGCATTCTGGGACGAGTTGGAGGGAAAATGGGCTGTCTCTCGAGGGATTTATCAAGTACTGGTAACAACGAGTTCAAGTCCGAGAGATGTCCACGCCATGTTAGACTTCGAGATTATTGAAGGGTTTACTTTCGTAGCATAGAATAAATCAATAATGTACTCTTTTAAAATACGACAAGGAGAGACATGCACGACTTGGACGGAGTGGCAAGCTTCTCCACTTATGACTCAGGACATTCGCGGTGGACAGAAAAGTGGTATTATTATCATCATTATTAGCTAAATTAGGACAATAGAGCTGCGCTCTAAGAAAACAAGATAGACGCATTATAAGGCATCCCAAAACCTTTACGCATTTATTATTGTACGAGAATTTTGGAGGAGCAATTAGAGGCGCCACAATTGAAATGTCCCTGTGGACTTGGTACAATTAGTGCCGCCTTTCATGTCCGCGCGAGCCCCTAAATCCACTAGCTGCTAGCCTTTTCTCCACAACGCGAAACATTTCCGCGATCGTTCCTCCAACCTCAGCTTGACAAAGATGAGGATATGACTCCATTGAAAGTTATCCTTCAATTAAATAAAAGCCCATCGTTATGAACTCGTTTAGCGTATCGCCTCCAGGCCAACAAGATGGCTGTCTCCAGCGGCCATCGGCCAGGACAGGTCAGTCGGTCTCCCGTCGAGCTTGCGACCTATGCCGTGGCCGGAAAAAGAGGGTCAGCTTTGCATATATATATCCTCTAACCACCGCTAACGGATGGAAGTGCCGTTTTGAGGCAGAAACAACGACCTGTATCGAGTGTGTAGCTGTAGGACTATCGTGTAGCTACAACGAAGAACGTAAGAAGCGAGGTCCTAAGAGTTGGTATTTCATCCTTGTGCTTTCTAAAAAGTTTGAGCGATCCTCACGAATTCCAGGAGAGTTGAACGTTTCAGAGAAGCAGCTGCAAATAGCCATGCCTCGTCAAGTCTAGAACAACCACCAGTTTTAGACACTTTACTGTACCTCCTGCCCATCAATGAAGCTTCGTACCGTGTCACTATCGAACATTTGATGCCGTTTACAGCTTTCCAACTAATCATGGACGACTACTTGAGTTTTGTTTACCCGGTCATTCCCGTGGTCCATATTCCTTCCTTTCAACGAAGGCTATCAGCTCGAGATTATAACCGCGATCCAGTCTTTCTGCGTTTTTGTCTTTCAATCTCCGCAGTCACCGTCTCATCTATGCCTCGGAAGATATCTGTGTATGGCTTTGGTCATTATGAGGATAGCAGACAGTTTGTCACTCGAGCGTATCTTCTAGTGATGGCGAGTCGATATACAAATAGTTCAGACTGGGCTGATACACCTTCCATGGATACCTTACTCTGCTCGTACTTACTCTCATGTGCTTCACATTACACAGAGAAGCCTTCGCGAGCATGGATGCTCATGAATGAGAGTCTACAGAATTGCAGGAACCTTGAAATATGGAACCGAGATGGGTATCAAATGCTCTCGATTATAGATTCGGAGATATGTAAGAGGATGTTCTGGCTTTTGTATATTGTGCAAGTGTAAGTATTAAAACATCACGATATGCAGGTCTTGGTTACTGATCAGTAGTCCAGACACGATCGACTGACACACATCTCACTATGTGCACAGCTTGGGCAAGATCCTATTTTGTACGACTGGGAATTCCTTCTGCCTGCCGAGGTCAGTGATGAAGAGCTTGAGCAGAGAATTCAAAGCTCTCCTGCCACTGCACCCATCACAGGGACCAGAATTTCTCTCATCTCCGGTTTTATAGCATTAATCAAAGTCTTTCTCTGCGTGGGCCAGCTGATTTCCAACTCGGCGCCCCTTTCCTTCGCTCACCCAAACCCATCGTGGACCACCAATATTCTGGACCAACTTCGTCTCAACCCCCCGTATATTCCACACGGGCCGGCAAAGGAATGTCTAGATATAGATTCTTTGCGGCAAATGCTACGTAACTTGGCGAATGTCCTGAACGATCTACCACAAGAACTTCAAATCACTGCTAATCGCCCACCTGACCTATCGACAAACTGCATCCAATACAACATCATGAAAGCCAATATTCACGTCACTCGACTCTTCTTCCAAAGCACGATCTTAGAAAGATGTTCAACAGTATTCTACGACTCGTCGGGTTTAGAAGAAAACCTTGAAATAATATTTCTCTCCCAAGAGCAGATAGCAAAGATCGAGTTGTGGAAGGCGAGAGATATGATTGCGACAGAGTTGCTCGATGTCTTGAATCATTGCACTAGGGATTCCCTTGAAGCTAATGGAGCATCTGTGGTATAATATTTACTGCCCCTATTCAATCTAGCAAGGTTCTAATCACTTGTGAAGGTTATCAAGATCAGATCTATCGCGTCAACACTCCTCGGCCGTGATGA
Source organism: Stipitochalara longipes BDJ (assembly GCA_009732865.1). Lineage (NCBI taxonomy): Eukaryota > Fungi > Ascomycota > Leotiomycetes > Helotiales > Hamatocanthoscyphaceae > Stipitochalara > Stipitochalara longipes. The sequence goes on from ML769339.1 coordinate 28,301, forward strand.
TGAAAGGATTATTGGGTCAGACATCGCGCAGCGAGCGGAGCATTATCTTCAAAACTTTATCGAGGTTCTTTCTGTATTGGACTATTCTCATCGAAATGTAACGCCTGCAGAAAATCTGACCTGAAGGTGGGAAGCTTTGCCCTTTTCTCTACGTCAACCTTTTCGCTTATTCCCGGATGCTGACTCGCAACACTTCAAGATTTTGGAACGGGGTCGAGTGGACAATTCATTATAATAGATGTTGATGCGCAAGAACTTGAATCCTTATTGAAATTAAACAAAATATTTTAATCATGTAATGAAGGCAAAGCATGTAGGAAAGGGAAAAGTGTTTGAAGTGTGCTATACCTGGATTCCTACAAGTCACAACTCCTCACCATGTATAGGTTCTAGGTGCCGTCTTCTCGAATCCATTGTCCATATCAATCAGAACCCATCCAAATTCCCATCATTTGTGAAGATACCGAGGCTTGATCCACCACCATACCTCCCCCGCATTCGGTGGTTTGACATTAAGCTTAAACGAGGAGAAGATCGTCACAAGGGATGAACGCCACTAAAAACGCCACAACCCCCTCCTTCAGTTTTCCCCCAGAAGCTCCACCAGTCATCTGCCATCGTGAGGCTTTCTCTACCAAATATTCGGCCACTATGGTGGAGGTTGGCCGGCACTGAGTAAGTGGCAACGGAGCGCGACTCTTCCATCGTTAGCTTCATCGTAGTGCCAGGTTTGTAGAAAGAATTTGCTCTTCCTTTTGTCATCATCAAGTGTCCCATTGGATGCTCTTCGAGAATTCGTTGAAACCCCCAGATTGATCGACACTGTCATGCAGTGATCTTCAGGCAAGAAAGTTCCTGGACAACATTTCTCTTCAGACCGAGGCTTTACCCATCCAATCATGGGAAGCACCTAGACATCCACAATCCCATCATTCATCTATCCTGACCATAGAATACCGGTTCAACTGACACATGCAAGCAACAGAACCTTAGATTCGAATTATTTCGAGTCGAGAAACTGGTCTCGTCACTGCTACTAGGTTTTAGACTAGCTTTGGTACAGGGGAGTAGTTCACACTTATATTACCCACAATCTATCCTTTGACATACCACCATCTTCAACTTCATCTGAATTCTTTCCTCAGAGACTATCAATAATATTCTTAAAACATGAAGTACTCAACATACCTTGTGGCACTTGCATTCTGTGCAACCAAGATTATTGCTTTTCCATCTCACATGTTCGACCTTTCTATGAATGAAGAAGAGAGACGAGCAATTGCAAATATTGCTGCTACCATCGAGGCAGACGCCAAGTCCCGACGAGCTGGAACTCCAATTGCACCTGGATTTTCTGCGTCGCAACAATATGTTTCGACCTCTGGCGCTAACGCTTTTGTACCTCCTGGACCTAACGATCTTCGAGGGCCTTGCCCAGGACTGAATGCCATGGCAAATCATGCTTATATCCCTCACAACGGCGTTGCTACAATTACTGAGTTTATTCAGGGAACGTATGACGGTAAGTCAATTCATCTCGTGATGTTGAGGATAAACTGACAAACAAGTTAGTTTTTGGAATGGGTACTGATCTCGCCACGTTTCTTGCTGTTTACGGTGCAGTCTTTGATGGAGACCTAACATCATGGTCGATTGGAGGGCCGCCTACATCGAGTCTACTGAGCTCGGTTGGACTGCTTGGGACCCCTCAGGGCATCTCAGGGTCTCACAATAAATATGAAGCGGATGTATCACCAACGAGACCCGACCTATACGAATAGTAAGTCTATGCCTCCCCTGCTCTGAGACGCTATCAACTAAGCCGTTGAACAGTGGAAATGACTACAAAGTCATCCTCGACCAGTTCAAGGAGTTGTATGCTCAGCCACTCGGACCTAACGGCTATGATCTGACAGCCTTGACTCCATTCCGAGCCAGTCGGTTCCAACAATCCATAGACAATAACCCGCACTTCTTCAACGGTCCCTTCTCTGGTGTATTAGTGCAGCCCGCGGCATATACCTTCATCTACCGCTTCATGTCAAACAAGTCGGAGGAGTATCCTGAAGGATACCTAGACGGCGAAGTCTTGAAGTCATTCTTCGCTATTACTGGTGATCCAGAGAATGGCTTCAGTTGGAAAGAAGGCAATGAGCGGATCCCTGATAACTGGTATAAGCGAGCAATTGGCGACGAGTACACGATCCCGTACTTCAATCTCGACCTGACAGCTGCTGCACTGCAGTATCCACAATTTCTCGATGTCGGTGGGAATACTGGAACGACAAACAGTTTCACAGGTGTTGATCTGCAGGATCTGACTGGCGGCGTGTATAACCTTCAGACACTGGCTCAGGGAGACAATGCCGCTTGCTTTGCCTTCCAGTTCGCTCAACAAGCTGCTCCAGATTTGTTGAAGGGGCTTTTTTCGAGTATCACTCAGCCCCTGGGTCAACTTAATGACGCTCTTGGGAAAGTATTCGCTGAGTTGAGCTGTCCTCAGCTTCAAAGCATCGATACTTCTCAATTCAGCAATTACCCTGGTGCGACGGGGTCTTACTAGATCCTCCACAAGCTATGAAAGACTTGGATTTGATGGATATCATGGCCATGAGGCGTGGAAGTTGTCGATTACATATATGCTTTGTTATCACTGTTGAAGAGTGTTGTTGCATTAATGAGATCATGAGAGTTTTTGTTCCGGCATACACAGGCTACAGCAATGTTGCACTGTCATTAGGGCGAAAAAATAAATGAAAAACTACATTTCAATACCGGTGAAAATATATAGACCTTTTGGGTAGTGCGCCGCAATCTTGCTGGCAGTAGGGAGGGGCCGCTTGTAGTCACACCCTGACAGGGAAGGCTTCCAGACCTTTCAAAATTCGATGTTTATCCTAGAACCAAAAAGAACTAACGCAAGACAGATCTCATCTAAGCTCCAAAATATGAATCCTAATTGCTCCCTTAAAGCTTCCTTCTGGTAGGTGGACACAAATTATGGGATCCGAAAAACATTTGCTGGTCACGTGCTACGGATCCAGGATTGTTTTGGGTGACATGCCCTGCCAATCACAGGCTTTTCGGTAAGACACGCGCTATAAGTTAGGAGACACTCCGTTCCACGCTCGCTCAGCGCAGTTCACTTTCATCCCATCTTTTGCAAGCTCCGTCAACCCGTTCCACTTCGTCGGGATGTATATCCACCTCATCCATCAGAATTCTCCAATTACTCCACGCTGTCACCGTGGTAAGCAAACTCTGCATAGCTTCCTAGGATGTGTAGGCAGCATGGAAGGAACGCTGTCGCGGACCACCAATCAAGGCTGCACGTTTGGCCTCGTGAAGCCCGAATGATCGACCCGCCCGAACTCGATGATGCTTAGCGGCCGCAGCAAGTATCCAGTGCACAGGTTGTGCAAAAAGTGGGAGGTTAACAATATGGATAAAAAGTCATCGGTGCTCCTTTCCGACAAAAATTGTGTTTTACGATCGCAGCTTCCCTCAAGCTCCCGATCTACGCCTCTCGTTCTCCCATCCTCCGCCCTAGCAGGGTTTACTCATCAGCCTAATTCCATACTATCCCCGCCAATTCTCTGCCATCAAGATATTCAAAGATGGCAAGAATGATGCTCCTGGCCCAGATAGCTTTGTCTTTCTTAACAGCTGCTCGCGCTCAATCAGACCTACCTGGGGTCGCCTCGTTCGTTGTCCCTTCAGCCTTTCCGACTTCGGTCTTCCCGAGTTACTATGTCAAGCCTGCGCCAACAACAGAGCCCCAGCCTGCTCTTCACGATGACGTCCTAAACATTACTTATCCACTCAACCTCACGAACCCGAAGACAATCCCTACGGCGGACCTTGACCCAGTATACTACCCAGCAGGTCTCGGCCTCAACAACGTCACGTCTGATGCTTTGGTGCAGCTTGCTCTGGCTGAAATCAAAAGCATCATCAGCGATGTTGGTGGGCTTTCTGGCAATTGCTCAAAGTGTGTCGCAGCTCTCAGCGTGGGGAAGTTCCTGGCTCAATCCGCCCCGGAATATGTTCCTGATGCAATCGTCTCTCTTTGCCAGTCCACGGGATTTGCTTCCAATTCAACATGCAAGACTACTTATGAAGCTGGAAGCTACGGAGCAATTTGGACTCAAGTCCTCGCACTAGCTGATGTCACGGGACTTGACGGTCAGTATATCTGCAGCACGCTGAGCACCTCGTTCTGCACTGTCCCGACCACGAGTCCATTGAATACCACCGGCTTGTTTCCGAAACCAAAGCCCAAAAACGCCACAGTACCTAAGGCAAGTGGGAATCGAGTGAAAGTCCTCCATCTCTCCGATTTCCACCTTGACCCCAGGTATTTGGTTGCATCAGAAGCCAATTGTTCATCGAGTCTGTGTTGTAGATACTCCGCTTCGGCTCCTACTTCTCAGGCAGTGCTTCCTGCGCCTCTCTACGGTGCCTACAGGTCAGTTCCTTGTTTCCAGACGCACAGCTCGACTAATATATGCAGATGCGATACTCCTTACACCCTTGGCCTTGCAGCCCTTCAATCAATTGGAGCTTTGACTGGAACGGGGTCAGGAATCGCTTCCCCAGCATGGACAGTATATACAGGAGATCTTGTCTCCCATGACTCTCAAAACCAATTGTCACGTGCGTATGTTGAGTATGCTGAGACCAGTGTGTACGACATGTTCAAAAGCTTTATCGAAGGACCCGTTTTCCCGGTTCTTGGCAATCACGATACCAACCCTGAGGCAATCGATGGACCCCACAGTATGCCCGGCCCCCTTGGAAAGCAGTTCAGTTGGAATTACGACCATGTTACCGCGCTCTGGAAGAACAATGGATGGATCGATGAAGCAACAGCAAACCAGTCTGCTATTCATTATGCTGCGTACTCCGTCAAGAATCAATACGGTCTCAGAATTATCACGCTCAACACGGACTTCTGGTATAAATCAAACTACCTCAACTTCATCAACACCACCAATCCAGACGTTTCCGGGACTTTCCAGTTCATGATCGATGAGCTCCAGGCAGCCGAAGATGCTGGTGAGCGAGTCTGGATCCTTGGTCACGTCTTGAGCGGCTGGGATGGATCCAATCCTCTGGCAAATCCCACAGATCTTTTCTACCAGATCATTGATCGCTACTCCCCTCACGTCATCGCAAACACGTTCTGGGGCCATACCCATGAGGATCAAGTCATGATCTACTACGCCAACAACGGAACTGTGAAGAACTCCAGCACTGCCCTCACATCTGGGTGGATCGGGCCGTCGGTCACTCCTCTCACGAATCTCAATTCCGGATTCAGGATGTATGAAGTTGACACTGGAAACTTCGAGGTCTACGAAGCATACACCTTCTACTCGGACGTCAACTCATTCTCAGCACTCAACTCGACAGGTCCGACCTACAGATACGAATATTCAACACGAGAAGCGTATGGAGCTGCTGTTGGCTGGCCAGAGGATGCTCCTCTCAATGCTACATTCTGGCACGGAGTAACTGAAGCGATGGAAAAGAACAAGACGCTTGTGACGACATTCAATACCTATCAGGGCAAGATGAGCGTCATGAGTCCCAATTGCACAAGCGACGCTTGTGCTGCTGCGAAGATCTGCTATATGAGATCTGGAAGCGCGGCGCTGGGAAAGCAGTGTCCGCAGGGCTTTGCTTCCGTTCAGAGTGCATACACCGGGAAGAACTTTTAGGCAGTGAAGCATTAGATATATGTAGTAAATAATTATGAATGAAGTATCCTAGTTGCGTTTCCGCGAGTCACTTGACCCATCTCTGTCTTACTACACCTTTTCTTCTTATTTCCCACCGTCCAGTACCTCAGTCTCTCTGAAGAGCAACAATGAGTTCAACAATTAAAATGATCCCAGCCTTCACACTAGGGAAGGGAGGTGGCAAGTTCCAAGGAGAAGTTTTGATTTGGATAGTCATTTCGAGATTCTGAGATAGAGTTCGGAGAGCCATCCCACTAGTCTTGTATTATATAACAACTGCAATTCGCAGAACCATGCTCCCCTTAACACCAAGTTGAGGTTTAGAACGATGCACAGATAGAGAGAACCCCGAATAGGAAGGAGAGTTAATCTTTCCAACCCCGACAAGCTTAGCGAGCGCCGATCTTTCGGGGTATTTACCCCGAAGGCTTACTTCCAACTTCTTCTTCTCCGGCGCCTATCCTTCACATTCTTTATGTTACTACAGCACTTCAAACATGAATAATACTCCGCAACTTCTGACTACCATAACTTTTGGGATCGAAGAACCAAAGCCCAGCGAAACAATGATGCCCTGCCTTGCCACGTCTCACACCACAGCAATCCGCAAACGCCGCAACGGCCTTACACCCGCCTGTGAGCCCTGCCGCAAGGCAAAAGTACGCTGCGATTCTCTACCTCTTGGAACTCTATGCTCTCGATGTAGGAAAAGGAAGACCCCCGATCAATGCATCTTCCTCCACGCACCAATGACCAAGCAGTACCGAGAGTTCTCAAATGCACGGGGGACCTCACTTCCCACTCCGAAATCACCGTCGCGGCCTAAAAACGGGACGACGGGACTTAGTCCCTCGAGTGCGATAGGCAGTCTGAGTGTCGGTGTAAGCAGAAAGGCAACTGGGCCGTCGGGGTTCCTCGGCCAGACAAGTTTCTCTGCTACGATTCATGGCTGTGACGATGAGTCCTGCGACGAATGTGAAGATGTGGATCCCACATTTGAGATGGATCCAGCAGAAGTTGCGATGGGAATGAATGTTTTGCGAGTGTTGCCAGGACATGGTGATTGTCAGACCGTGCTCAAAAAGTATCTCGCAGGCCCGGGTGAGGTGGGATTCTTGAAGCCGACCATACAGATTCTGCTGGATTCGCTGTTTGATACATATGGATCCTATTTGAAACAGCAGCGAGAAGATTACCAGCTTGAGAAAGTGTCCGAAGCTATCACAAGAAAGAGTATAGAGTGTCTTGTCCTGCCTGACAGCGCACCAGGGTGGATGGAGGCTTTCTCTGGCACGAATACTAGGTGGGAATCAATGGGAATCATTCTAGTTGCCATTGCGAATGGGATTCTAGCTGTGCCGGATAGAGATTTTACATTCCTTGGTCTTGCCTCAAGCTTCACAGAGAAGAAAAAGGCCGTATTAGCCATCAAGGAAGGCGTAGAACTCTGCTTGGAGCTATGCAGACACAATCTTAACACGTTGGTCTGCCATCTCTTGTACAAGAATCTCTTGCTTGAGACAGTTCTCCATGGAGATTCGAGTAAGTGGCTCCGTTATTTAAATAGTTGACGATGTCGCTAACGTACTTTCAGGTTTATCCGTGTGGAGATTGCATCATGACCTCGTTGCAATTGCTTCCGCTATTGGTCTGCATTGCTACAACCCAAGCAACCCCCAAAAGGAACCAGGGGCACTGACTGAGACTTGGCACTTGATTAAACCCAAGGATCCTGGTAGTTTAGGCGTTACACTTCGCACTGAGATCAGGAAGCGGCTCAGTGCCAGCTGTTTCTGGAGCGATAAAGAGCTTGCCATGTTTACCGGTAGACCTCCGGCTTGGAGCCATCGGTATCATTCCTGTCCTCTGCCGTATGATGTCAGTGATGAGGCGCTGATCGAAGGAGGAGAGAGACTGGAAAAAGAGCTCAGCGAGCTTGACGAGAATGGATGGAATACGAAAGGAGAGGTCTATGGTGGGAGCGCTATTGTATCTTTGTGGAAACCGGTGCTGACGAGTGGTTAGATTCTACAAGCTCTCGAACCATGGTTCTGACGGCCATGCTTCTTGACGAGATCATGGAGATATTTGTTGGTAATAGCTGCCAGTGGTCTATGGAACGCGTCAGGTACAAACTTCATCTACCCATCATCATAATTATGTTCTAACTTTTCCTGTACAGAGGTCTGAAGATCAAAGCATTCGAGATATACTCCAAAATTCCACATGTTCTCCAGGTCACAAAAGAGAGTCTGAAGCTTATCAAAGACGACATCAAGATGTGGAAATTGATGTTCATGCGACTTGATTATCTTCGCATGCAGTTTCTCCTTGAGAGGCTTTCTGCTGAAAGAGGGGGCGAAAGCAGGCAAAAGCTGGTTGACGTTGCTCGAGAGATTGTGGATATGATCGTGTTCTTGTGGCTGGAGCGCGATCGATGTGGATATCGTCACTACGATTATGATTATATTGTAAGTTGGAAACCATTCCCGTGGGACAGTCTTAGCAGCGCTTGAATTGTATGGCTGATGAGCATCACAGATCATGTGCTACGGTATGCCATCCACTGGAATTCTCTGTACGGAACTCCTCAAACAAATGAAACAGCCGAACGCTGTGGATGCGAAAATGCCTGTCTCCGAAGTGGTGCGGAATTTGAGTCTCATGATTGGATTCCTGGATTGGACGAAGCCAACGGCTGGTAACTATAAGCTGTGCCAACGGATGTCCCAATGTGTCAAGAAGGTTCTCGACCAAGTCTTCACCCCTAGCGAGAAGGAGCGTGCCCCGGAAAGCCAGGCTCCTCCGACTCCGGACACGATGACTGACCTCCTTTCCTTTGATGACTCGGACGACTTCGAATGGCTTAGCAGCATTGACTGGGGCCGAGGTCCGTACATGGATATGATTCACCTGAACTGAACGAAGATCATCCCCTTTTGACATAAGAAGGGACGACTTTGCCTTTGAATGTAAGTCATTAAATAGATCACTTAATTATACTTTGTTTTCAAGATCAACAAAGTTTAAAGGGTGCGAATATTTAATATTACGCCAAAGAAATTAGTAATTAGCTACTTCAGATTTTGCTCTATAACCTATTCCTCAGCGAGGGTATTCCATCTCATTAACTCCGTTCAGCCAAAACCTGTCAGGGGATTTCAGCAACCCAGTTCCTCAAACTCCAATCAAGCTTGAAATTAAGAAAAGTGGCCAAGGTCGCCAGAGCAGCAAACGATCCCCATAGCTCGCTTCCTCGATGGGATTCGATACACGTACGAGCTTTGCTTTCCAAGACTGACTATTTACGCTCAGCAGGTTGAAATGGATGTGAGTGCATTGTCGATTAACGTGACCGCCCCATTCATGGCGCAGAGAGTACCCTTGTTACTGGCTGCGGAATCAACTGAAATTGAAGTATATGCTAAAACATTGCCAATCAGTTTCGTAGATGCACCAAGCGTAGCTGATGAGCCAACAATGAAGTAAACATTGCAAGCTTTAGCACCATTAGTCAAGACAACACTTGAACTCGCCTATGGTCAACATTTCAAAATTAGTATACCAGTTCCAGAGATTTCAAGAGTCAGATGCATATCTTGGTAGTATTGAGACGACCCAGAAATGGAAATATCGCCCTGAGAAATCAACTTACGGCAGTGATAAAAGTGCTACTGATTTGGAAGATCCATTGTCCATTGGAATTGGAGGCACCATTCAAAGTGACGGTACCGGTGAGAGTGGCTGATGCGGCGGGGAATGTGTACACGCCAGGAGGCAAGGATAACCCCGTGAGATCTGAGTTTGTCAGAGCCTTGGTAGGTGTAAGACCTGCGGCGTTATTATATCTGATACAGGCAGTTCAGAATTAGTATACCGCTTTCGGAGAGTAGGAATGCATCTCTCTGAGGTAACAAGTCTTGGATCAATCGAAAAGGAAAACACTGCTGAGAAGTCGACTTACGCAACAAGGCAGGCGGATTGAGCACGTGCTGAGTCGCCCGAAGCAGTCTGCGCTCCTGTAGATTCCGTTCCAGTAATGACTCCCGGAGGGAATCCAGTAATTGAAGTACCCGGATAGATTCCAGCATCGCCCGTGATGACGGTCTGGCCAGTGCTGGTTAGAGTAGTGGCTCCGAGTGCGCCAAATGTGCTGGCTGAGCCGAGCACAACTGGAGCTGCTTGTTTCGCAACGGGAAGCTGCCCAACATATTTAAAGGTAGAAGGAAGAGCCAAACAGACGGAACTGTATTGGGTAGTGATGAGAGCAAGAAGGGAAAATGTGAGGGACTTCATCTTTATTTATGTTTTGGTGGTGCAAGGTAGTGCTGCAAATGAGTGACAGAGAAGGGTAGAATGTGTGATTACAAAAGATGGGTGGCAAGATTTTCTTGCATTCATGGAAGGGGATCGCTCCTTATATAAAGATTAGACCAGATACCAGTACGCGGGTATCGCGCGCATAAGTCAATGGGCATCTATTTCACCCTGAATACAGTGGATCGGATTGAATTTGAAGCTTAAATTAATGTCTTGTTTGTTGATGTGAATACGGCTATTGCCCGAGAATACGTCATGAGGATTCTAGAGATAAAAACGCCCAGCGCTGCCTTCGCCTGATTATTGGTCAATCCAGAGAATATGCAATTGAGATAGACTAAAGAAGACGTACCGAAGCGGATTATGCAAGCTCAGCCAGGCTGACAAGGCTAACTGACTCGGATTTCTTTCTGATCTATCTAAGTGCGTTGCACGTGCCACTTTACTCCTTTCTTCTTTCCAGACACGTCCGACCCCTTTCCATCCTAGTCAATTCCTCGCCTAGGTAAACAGAGAAGAAGCGGTCCGATTCGTCAGGCTACGGCCGTTGCCGAGTCTTAAGACAGGTCTAGGTGAGCAACGAGAGCGCGGGCCGAGGAAGGTCCAGAAGGGTGCTGGGCATTTCTGAACACCACAATTTCAATATCTTCAAAGAGAAGAGATTTGCGCTGGGCGACCCTGAATAAACGTAATGCGGATTCAATCTTTCGGGTTCCAGCCGACCATCCCGAAGTTGAAGGGGTCTATGCGGGAGCGGGAACTATGGATAGACAACTGACGGGTGGATCGCCCGACGATCATCTCTTTTAGTGGTTACAAATCACCAACTCCAGAGCCCCGGAAACTAAGCAGTTGATCTTGGAGATCATAACCCATAACATAGTAAGGGGTCCTCCTGGCTAGATCCATCCATTGTCTTGCCCAGCTTCAATATCTTGAATTTCAGCAAGTGTATCTGAATTTCTCAAACTTTTCCATCTCCCCCCATACAACAAAATCCCCTCGCACTTGACCCGTCACCTTCGATGCACCATCTCTATAATTGCTAATGAACAAGAGCGCGGAATCTTCGAGGTATCAAGCGAAGACCAATATATTTCAATTTTGACAGTTTTAGGAATCTCGTCTTCTTTCTAGAAGGTCATCGAATCCTACCTCCATCCTCCCTCTATGATCACTGGAAGGAATGTTGCGAATTGGGCTAATTATTATTATTCTAGCTGGAACTGGATGTCAGGGCTGCTTTTGTGTTGTGGAAAGCAAGTTCAGGACACGTGTGAAGAAAAGCTTTGTTGGCGGTGCCGAAGTGGAGTACTCCAGCCAGCACAGGGTCAGTCTGTATGTTGCGGGAAACCTGCAAGGTTTCCCCAATTGCCATGTCATAGAAACCCAGCCTTTAGTGCTCTGCTGCTCTTCTTTCATTCCACAGCTAGTTCTCCCTCTCAAGCACTTTGCCTAACAGCAATATTTGACAACTTCTTCCTCCTGGGCCTTCTCTTTCAATGTATAATTGTTGTACAGCAACTCTCAAGTGTCCTTCTCATTGCTCTTGCAAGTAATTTTAGACACGGCTTTGTCATTTTTCAGATCTTGCAACTCCTTTATCACCTTATTGTGTTCGTTTATCTTAGCAATGGCGTTTGATATCACCTCTTAACTTAATCTTCAACTCATTATTTGCACGGCTTGCTGGGAAAATGGGAGGGCTTCCTATATAGCCTCGATACAAAGGGTTCTCTAAATCTTGGGTTTCTTCGACTGCTAAACGAAGCGAAGCCATCCCCTCACAATAAAAGCGGCAATGACTTTGCCTCTGAATTCGACATCTGGGAATAGCGGCAAGTCAAAGTCATGATTAGTGCTTCCGATAATAACCCGGCAGTGAGCCAGAGCTCTAGAAAAGCACACAAAGGGAAATCGAAATATTCGTCTGTCGCTTCCAAAATTCCTTTCTCTTCTTCTTCAACGCCTAACCACGAATACAATCCAGACAACCCCACAACACCCAACCTTGCACCCGCGACAGGAAGCAAGTATGTCCGAAGTCAAGCTAGACGTGGAGAAGGGAGCTTCTTCTATCACTAATGGGAGGTATATTGTTCCTCCCCTCCTTCTCTTTTATCCTATTAGCGATTGGATGATGTGAAGACCGACCTGCTAACAATGTATCTCTGCATAGCGAACAGATTGAGGGGCACCTTGCTCTTCTCGAGCCCACTGGCCGAGCTCCTTTCCTGACCCGTCGTCGTTTTGGCAAGCTCTTGCTCTTCTTCCTCATCTCTGTGCTTCTGAGTGCTCTCGTCTACGGCTTTTCGAAACTCCCTACACGGAAGACAAGCTGTAGGCCAAGTCCCGATTGCCGCAAACCAGTGATATACCCATTCGACTTGGCCAATAGCTCTCTTCTCGACTCTGGCATCTTGTCTCTCTCCGATTCGGCTCTTCATGACTCCATCTTCCACGATCTGAACACCACCGTCGTCCGTATTCATGCCAACCGCCTGAACAATACTGGTTTGGTTTCGCCTCGTGGGAATCCGCCTACCGTTCCTGATTGTTGGCTTGAAGGCTCTCCCAAGGGACCTGTCTGCCGCCTTACTGTCACCACCTGGTAAGTTTGTTTCCATGCTCCATTGCCGTTTCTTTCTCCAACAGCCCAAAGATCGGGAGTTCAATGGGAGTTTGCATATGTCTTGGAATTCACTCTTTTCCTACCCCGGTTCGCTTTTAAACTTTAGAAATCTGTTACTAATTTACTGATCAAGGGACTCTCCTGGCCACAACACCGCTGTTCTCGGTGTTTCGACCCCCAATGCAACCTGATCGAATACCTCGATAACGCTCCCATGGGTCAATGGGTCAACTTCGACTCTCAACTTCCGTTTGTCCTCGTTACCCTGGTTTCCGACATCAATTGGGTCGTCTTCAAATATGATGGCACCCAATATGGCAACACATTCTGTGAAGTCATTACTTGGGAGGAGGACGACCCATGGTATGGCAATTTGGCGTACGAAGTTGCTCCGTTTTACTGCTTCTGAGGCATGTTGGCACTGGTCTTCACTCAGTCATTCAGACGCAATTCAGTTGCTGAAGGCAGGCTCCCTCCCATCTCCGACCATGATTTTACCTTGCTGATATTCGAGTCGGGATCCTTCGGGAGGAGCACCTTTGCACACCAGGGATGGGGTTTATATTGGTCGTGGCGGATATATCAATAAGGTGAAACTGCTACTTTCGATGGGCTTGCAACTCGGTGGTTTCTCTTGTTCGTCTTCTTTCCGGCAGGGTGTAGGCTGCTATCCCTTGACATCATGCTTCTTTTCCTACGTATGACTTGCCCTCTGATAGATGAGAGATGATATGGGCTTTCAAGCTTTGATATCATAGCATAGAAAACAATAACATTATTGTCACTTGCAGCAGCGGTTATCTTCTCCCATCACTGTGATAATAGTGAGCCTTTCTTGTCTGGGTCCAATCGCATGTGGATCATTTAAAAGTCTGATTCTACATTGATCCCCCGAAGTCTTGGATATTGGCATGCTAGGCCTGGTGCTCTTCCCTCCAAACTCCAAACTTCAACCTCCCAACCTTACTACATATACTCATAGTGATTCATGCGATTACAGCTTTGGTTTGATCTCATCTGTGACGATTTCATCGACCGCTGCATTGCTTAAAAGGGTATCTATCAAAATACAAGTTCATTTGCTCTCATCCCTTGATGGCAGCCTGACCAGTCTACCAGACCTTCGAATTTCCCCTGGCCTCAGTTGCCCTACCAGCATCCGGCTGGCTGTGCTTCACACCCTCAATTCTAGCCTCCCAAAGTCCCCTTGACACACTTATCGCAAACCCGATGACCGCACTTCTTACACTCCTTATGCAGCCTGTGATTTTCCGTCTCACACTGTGTCAGTCAGCCATGTTCCCTCGTTTTCCTCGCCCGCCTTCCACCCTCCACCCATCCCTGACTCAAGTACAGCAAGCCTCCAAAAAAGAAAACGAGAAAAGAAAAATGAAAAGAAACGGGGAACAAACCTCAACGCCCTCAACAATACCACTGCAATACCACTGCGTCCACGGCATCTCGCCCTTCTTCACGTGCTCGAAGACGAACTTGCCATACTTCATTGCGGAATCCTTGGCTCCTGAAAAGCTCGTTGGCAGCGAACCTTTCGCCTGCTCGAGCAGGGTCGCCTGGCGTTTTGGCGCTGGAACTGGCTTTCGGGACATCGGGGACGAGGTCGAGGGTGATTGAGTGGGAGATTGTTGGGGTGGGAGGTTGGAGGAGGATGAGGATGAAGCTGTGGTTGGGATACGGGGCGGGAGAGGTGGTTTCGTGGCGGTTTCTCCGGGTTCTTGTAAAGGCTCATCGAATTCGTCATGGACTGTTGGTCGAGGTGGACGTGGCGAAGCAGTTGAGGCAGAGGGTGCGAGTTCCGTGTACTGTGGTGGGGGAGATGTTGGGATTGGGTTTGATTCGTCGGCCATCTTGTTCAGCTTTGTGGCGAGCGTAAGGTTCGTTATATTGAAGATGAGAGGATAGGTTTCGCAGTTGGGAAATCGCTCGTGAATGATGTTGTATTGGAGAAGGTCGGTGGTTCGGGAAAGTCGTCGCGTGATGTGACGTGGTTGTTCCTTTTTTGCCTGTTTTCATGTAGTTTTGGCGGGGTGAACCAGGTGGCGGTGGCGGTGGCGGTGGAGCTGACGAATCGGGGGCTGTGCTTTAGCGAAGACTCCCCCTTTTCCTGCTATTGACTTTGCTCGGATCCTCAGGGCACGCAGCCAAATTATACAAACAATAGAATCGGGGAGGAGGTCTCTGAAAAAGCGGTACATGTTATGTCACATAAAATCAGTTGGTATGAATTACAATGCTTTTGTCTATCAAAACAAAGGACTCCATATTCTAACATTTCTTTTGCCCTTCTTTGTCTCCTTCCAGCAAGTACGATAAGACTTGCCTCCTTGTAATTGCTGCGTCTCTAATGGCTGATTTTAATATTCTATTTTGTTTATTTGGTTGGATTGAATCAACGTAAGTAGGCTTCGTCAATCGCAGGATTACGCACTTGAGTATGCTCTTTACCAATATACCTTATTCGACAATTCAGATTATATGTTAATCTTTATTGAAAATGTTCAGATACTTGGCATTAGGACTCCAATAATGGCATCATTAAGTAGATCACGTCATACTTCCAAAAAAAATCTTGGGTTCGTTCAAATGCGAAATTGCTTTGACTACTTCTTTAAATTTCTCGAAGAAAATAGAGTTGGATGGCTCATGCATGTTGAGCTTGGCTGTAAATTTAGCATGGCAATTGTTTGAAAGCCGCGTAGCATAACCTCATTTAATAGTGTGCAACCTGCTCTTCCTCTGCTCAGCCTGGATCAACCGCAAATCTACCCGGTCACAATACTCAATCGGAAATCAAACCCATCGACCACAAGATCGGAACAACTAGAAATTGAGTTGTCCTTGACCTCGCATCCTCCAACTTCTGGAGGCGTTCCTCCTTTGCCAGACCTACCACGGCGCTCCGAAAAATTTGCCCAAAAGAGGTTAATCCCGCATCAGTTTTGTGCCCTGGGCAACTCATCGCGTCACTCTTTATTTCAAACGAGAATTTTGGCAGATCACCCGCGAATTCCATTCCTCGAGCTGAATATCAAAGCGACGATTTCGAGAGCTGCTTCTGTCATCTCCTTCGCCTCATCACCTTCAGGCAAATAAGTAACGTGTCATCACCCGTCAGTGCCGAATTTCACAACATCGACAAAATGGCATCTGAGAAGCCAGAGTGTGATATCATGGAGGTCAAGAAGACAGCGCCGATAGACATGAAGACGAAGGCAAAGAGATCCAGCGACGAGGGAAGTCTGGAGACAGGCACCAAGGAGAATCTGAAAACGAATGAAGAACAGCAAGCTTGCTCAGTTGATTTCACCCTATTTCCCAAGTTACCTCTCGAACTACGATTCATGAGCTGGCGTTTTGCCCTTCCCCGCCCCCAGTTCATTACAATCACTCGAGGGAATTACAAACATTGCAGTAAATTAGGCTTTTCTCTCAGAGCCTGTTTTGACCATCTACCTTCTATTCGCATACCAACAAGTTTCGACTTGTCAATATCTCACACCAATTATGAAGCTCGTCAGCTTTCCCTTCAAACTCACGTCTTTAAACATTTTTCCGGATTTCTCCAGCGTCCTCTCTATGTGAACTTCTCGCAGGATGTGTTCTTTTTCATTCAGAGTATGCGATTCAGCAACTTCAAAATAATCTTGAAAAAGCGCCACCTGAAATGAAGATGTTCCTACAACAGATAAAGCACGTTATGGTGTATATGGCCCCATTAGCCTGCACACTACAGATATTTACCACTGAATTTCTTAGCACAATGGCCAATCTACGTCATCTAGGTGTCGTGGTCGGCAGGCACAGGAATAAACGTCTCTTCTTGCTGGGAGAAGAGGAGTCAAGAAAGTATCTTGAGGAAACTCTGCACCTGGGATGGAGAAGCCAAGGAATCCAGAAGTTTCCAACAGTTACCCTAAAACGCCTTGAGTGGGACGCTTCGAGCAAATGGGCATTGAGAGGTAAGCTATGTCTTCCCTGAGAGAAAAAGAGCAGCGTGTTGACTCTAGCTAGATGCTTTGGACGGAAAAGATGTGATCATGGATTAATACCTTGATCGTGGAGTAAGAAAGTCATCGATATGGGTTGGGATCTGGAATTGATACAGAAAATTCTTTTCCCGTGACGGCTTTCAGGGGAACAAAAGTTTGTATAAAAGTTACTGCAGCCAAATTTTGATTTGGGTTTCTAGATTACTCTCTTCCGGTCACAAATAAAGAATATAGGGCAAAACATACCTCTACACAGATCTTTCATAATACAGGAGTACTTTTGCACTCCTCAATCGTGAACTCTATTATTCTACAAATTGTACACAAACAAACAGAATGGTATCACATGCACTCATATCACATTAACTCTTCCCTCTCCCCTCCCTCTCATCTTTCATGAAAACTCACTCGCCCCATCCATCAACGCCCTATTATTCTTGTCCCCAGGCACCACATCAACAACCCATCTAATCCGCCCATCCTCCTCTCGTCTCCACCAATACGCATAAGTCTTCTCTAAATCTCTAATTGCCTGATCCCGCTCCTTTCTCTTCAACTGCTCCAACCCGTTGAAGTCCCTTGTCATGCTCGTACCTGCTACGTACGTCATGACCGCCGCAATACTCTCTGGTGCTCGTGGTAAATGAGGAAGCTTTCGCCGCCAGGTGGCGAGGAAGATAAGTTGGATGAGCATGATGGTGAGGATAGAGAGACAGGTGATGCCCCAGAAGAGGAACTCGCCGCGTGATTGCCCGGGTCGATACGGCAGTCCGGAGAGCGAGACGATGAGGAGTTCAGCGGCTAGACCGATGAATGCTATCATTGCGGGCGTGTAGTGGCAATGCCAGATCAGAGGTAGGAATGCGGTGAGGGGTATGCTGTGGCGTCTGAGGAGGATGGTGGAGTCTGGATCTGAGGAGCCGCGCCCGAGATCGATGTACGGAGCGAAGGTTTGAGCGTCTGGATAAATGAGTTAGTGTGACGAGACAAAGTTGATATAGTGAAGGAGCATACCTTGGAAGATTTGTCCCCAGTAATAGGAAACGACGACACCTAGAAATGCTGTGAATATTCTCCAGCCTGTCCCGTGCGCTGAGGCAGTCGCAAGGAAGACGACCTGCGTCTTGTTATACCTGCTCACCGCATCGATCGTGAGGCCAAGGAGTGCTACGAGAAGCATAACAAAAAGTATATCAAACAAATAGCGATTCTTCTTCCAGTTCTGTAGCCAAGTGAACTTGGAGCCAAAGTCTGAGAATGGGGCCTTCAGCTTGTCGAAAAAGCCCTCTTTCTTGCTCGGGTGGGTTTCGTCATCTTCCACCGGCATGATACCGTACTTCACGGTCCCTCGCTCTGTAGAAAACTGCCCTAACCTAAACTTCTTCCCCTTCAATCTCTTCTTCAGTCCTGCATAGTTTATCTCTGTTGGGATGTGGACGAACTCTTGTTCGATTTCCGGATGTCCCATGAATGCTGCTATGCCTGCAATGCTTGTTGGGTCTGCTGAGAATCCACCGGGCTTCTTCCACCATTGAGAAATCACGTATATTATGGTGAGTACTTGGATGACGAGAGTGACGATAATTACATCAGACACCCAAGGATTGATGCTCAGTTTTGGCGGACAGATACCAACCGAGTTTAGTTGAGCAGGGTTGCAATAACCTGTATCAAAAAATGTAAGCCCAGCAGAGAAAGCTGTGCCAATATGCGCTGAGATAATTGCGATTTGAATTGGCGTTAAGACGGAAGAATCGACAAGTGATCCGCCTCCAGGAGTAAGCATTTGACGGATCGGCTCCCATGTTAGCAGCTGCTCGTACATGGTTCTAAGGAGCATGAAACATCCTCGGCTAACGACGAGAGGAGTGTAATCGCCCAGCATGGTTTGAGTGATGGGCCAGATGTCGGGGATCGCGCTAATTGTCTTTGGATTGTCTGTTTCAGAAGGTCCTGCTCCGCCGCCTCCTCCTCCGCCGCCTCCTGCAGTTTTACTTGGGGCCAAACTTCCTGTTGCATCGATGGATTGTAGTATACCCGATGATGCAGAGGCGAGCGAAGTGGCAGAACTGCCAGATGCGGTCGTTCCAGATGCGGTCGGAGCTGAACCCGAAGGGACACTGCTTCCACTCGGCACCGTTGCCAATGTGCTTGGAGAAGCGGGAGAGACTGTCGGGGATGGGCTTAATGATGGTGTTTTCAAGAGTCCACCAAGAGGAAGTGGAATTAAAGATCCGGAAGCACTTGAGGCACTTGGGCTTGCTGGAAGCGGTGTGCCTGGCGGTAGAGTGGCCGATCCGGATGTTGACGGCAGAGAAACAGAAGAGCCTGACGGAGAGCCCGCAGGAGGCGAATTGACTGAAACGGAACCGGAAGGCAGAGATGATGTTGATCCGGATGGTGTAATGACCACGAGAATAGTTGGTGAGGTCGGTGAGGTCGATGATATTGAAGGTGTCGAAATGGGGCTCACTGGGAGGGACGAGCTACCTGATGGACCAGAAATAGAAGCGGAACCAGAAGTAGAACTGGAACTCCCAGAGACCGGGCTGATCACGACAACAGGGCTACTTGAGGATGACCCCGTTGGCGAAGGAGTCGAGAGCGATGAAGATGAACTACTGGTAGTTACACTAACGGATCCCACTGTTGGACTTGAACTCGAAGAACTTCCTGTGGGGGAACTGATCGAAGAAGACGAGCTAATGCTCGTTACCGGCGGTGATGTCGAAGAAACAGACGGGCTGGAGCTGCTGGGACTTGGACTGGGACTCGATGAAGATGTCGGTGTGGTACTTGCAGAGCTCGAGGTGGTTGTCGATCCGCAGCCAGAAATTGTCGAAAATACAGTAGCGCAAAAAGTGTCACTATCCAGTTCCGTGCAGGAAAGGGATGTTCCAACACAAGAATTACTGCTGGCTGTGACTGGAGGTGTGGTAGGAGT
>ML769339.1:48117-211422 GCA_009732865.1 Stipitochalara longipes BDJ
GTACTCGAAGAGCTCGTAGTAGTCGTTATTCCACACCCGGGAATCGAGGTGTATATAGTAGAGCAGAACGTATCCGTCTCCAACTCGGTGCAGGAGACTGATGATCCCATGCAAGAATTACTGCTAACAGAGACTGGGGGCGTTGTTACCAGACAGCGAGGCTTGCTAACGGTAGTAGTGATGCACGTATAGGTGGATCCTATATCGACGTTTTCCAATGTATAGAAGCATCCTTCCGCAATAGTGACACAGTCATTGACTGGAATGATAGATGACCATACGGGAGGCGTGGTAATGGTCGAAGGGGGCGGTGTCGTCGTTAAATCGCAGCGAGGTTTGCTGATAGTTGTACTGATGCATGTGTAAGTAGATCCTACATCCACATTCTCTAATGTATACCCGCATCCCTCGATTATTGATACGCAGGAATTGATTGGAATGATAGAAGTCCATGCGGGAGATGTTGGAGGCGGCGCCGTTGGAGTTGGAGAGCACGGCCCAAGATCCATCGTTGAGCAGATAAGTGAGGACTGCCTCTTCCCCAGTTTATGAGGGGTCCAACTCGTTATGCAGTTAACGTCGAAACTCGTTCCACTGACACAGCTTAGTCCCGCAGTAGGAGTAGGAGTCGGTGTAATTGGAAACAGCGTAAAATGAATTGGATCTAAGGTTCGAAATGGTGGTGGTGTTGAGGATGTAGATGTTGTACAAGGCGTTGTGAAAACTGTGGTGCTGCAAGTAGTCGTCTCATATCGCTTGGCTTTCATTGGAATGGGGATTGTTAAGCAGTTGACTTCTGTGCTGTAGCATCCGAAACTCAAAACAGGGAATATGGATCCCACAATGAATGATGGATCTGCAAAAGCCGGTGCTTCAGTCGCCTCCATGTTAACCCTTCGTTCAAGAGCCGTATCTTCTAAGTCGCGCTTCACGGGAATATGGAAATATGAGCCTGCTCCATCTGGCAACTTCTTTTGCAGAATAACAAGGACGACGATCAGCACAAGACTGACGATCATGCAGCCAACCATCCCATATATTCTAGTAAGCCACGGTCGCTTTTCTGGATCGCCCCGTTCTAAGTTGTTCATGGTTAGGTTCGTTATGAGATGGAATGTGGTAGGAACACTCACGAGAGAGCTTCAATTTTCTTCCTTTCCCATCTCGACTCCCCCTCGAGGAAGCAAACGAGGACCGCAAGGGCGGCATCGTGACGAAATCACACTCAGGAACAGACGTCAATGACAATCAGAACCAAATGAATGCCTGCTAAAGTATACAGCTCAAAGGAACGTATTATCGATACATGGCAGTTGTTTTCTCGGAGCAAAAAAGAGTGACAACAAGACGCGGAATATTTCAGGTGAGGCTGCGCCGGCAGTCCCAAGAGATATAAGGTCTGGCTGGGCGTCCTGGGATCTGGGCCCGAGGGGTGCATTCAGGGTTCGCTTGCTGATTGGCCAAGCATCAAAAAGAGGCTTGAAGTCCACGAAGGCGTGGGAATTTACCGCACTTGCATCAGGGACAGACAACAAAGGGGGCTGTGTTTCGAAGCAGCACCTCTGGAGGTCATGCATCAGTTGCAGCCAGCCAAATCCCAGCGGCCAAGAAGTGGCTTCCGAAATCGTGATTTGTTTTTCGAACGCTGTACATACAGCATTTGGTCACCTTTATCTTCCTCTTCGCGAGTGGTAATTCGAAGGCTCGTCCGAAATGAACAGTGCTTGATAAACAATCATGGCCCATGGCTCGGGAGATGCTCACATGCCACCACTCGGCCAGAATTTCCACATCTTGGCGCAAAATGAATACGTTCACGGAGGCAGCGTATCCCGGATAGAGCCTCGGAACTTCAAGATATGCAGGTATTCGGAAGATGGCGTTCATCACCCAGGCACGACAGCAATTTTCAGACAAGCGAGCCAGTCTCAGAGCTCCAGCAGAGAAGTGTAAACTAATTGGTGCGCCCGAGTGCTCAGCCTTACTGGTCTGTCAAGGTCTGGATCATCATTGGATGTGGAGGAGAAGTGACTATGTTTATCAGCCAATCGTTGCAGCCCTGGACCAGGGCTGAACGCAAGTTGTCGGACTTAGAGATGCACTCAAAAGGGTGAGTCGAGACTCCTTGGCGATGAGTAAATTGCATCGGCGGCTACGTAGGGCTGCCGGGACTTCGCATGATAAACTTTATGACCCCTTGGCCTTTGGGAGCTTGGGTGCAGTGTGGATGCTGGTGGAGCTGAGATCTGATAAGACCAGTCTTGTGGTTGGCCAACACGTGCGGTATGCCTTGGGAGGATGTCTTCGAGCGCCATCGCGTTTCAAGCCGGAGCAGCATAGCAAATGCGTCTGCCCTGTGATTGGGTCTCTGTTGAATTTTAGAGACCCCTTTCTTTTTCCTCGATGCGACGGAAGTTGCTCAGCGTCTCGCGCTTGTTTAGGTGCACTTCACGCCCAGACTTCCGAGCTCCGCCAAGAAAACATTATCGATTGCGCCTCCGCTAAGCAACTGAGGAAGTAAAGTTGGGCAGGAAAAGTGATGTGTATCGGGGGTTGCCGTTGACATGGCTGAAAACCAGTGCTGCAAATTCTCAGAACCAAAACGTCCAAAACAAGCGAATAGAGGCGGGGAAACTTAACGGTTGTTGTTCATAAACACATGAACTAAAGAATGATAAGCAATCTTAGTTGACTCAACTTGAGTACCTACAAATCGAGAATTAAACAACTGCACCTTGTTGGCCACTTAGCTGCACTGGTTCCGAGCTTTCAAGCCAGCAAGCTATCGGACACGATGATATCCAAGCACATCCAGCACTGTGCTCGTCATGCACGCTGTGATAGGGGTGCGTGGGCGAAGACTTGATTTCAATTCTGATGCCAGCTTCCTAAATATATATATATAAATAGCCTCGCATGTGCGCCCCATTCGTCCAAAAATTCCCAATGTCCTCTATGCGCGCCACCCATGCCATGCTTTGCGCCTCGTGATGCATCGCTCATATTGACACTCCACTCACTCTCAGGAGCCCTTTCATACACTAGCTTCTTGGAAGCACAATACTCTCCCAGCTTCAAACCTTCTCCTCGGCCTCACTCCTCCCAATCTGCTCTCGCGTTGACCTTTGCCTCTCCAACTCCGCCAGCTCACTCTCCTTCTTCTCCTTTAAAAACGTACAAAACCGACTCCCATCTCTTAATCTCTGGCCCTGCCAACTAAACACCCAAGGAATAACGCACATGGCCAGGCTGAGAAACCCTAACAAGCTACTCGCCCAAGGGACACCCAGTCTATTATACATCGGCTTCGCTGCAAATGGCAGGACAGCACCTGCTAAACTTCTCGAACAAGAGGTCGCAGCCATGGCACTCGCGGCGAAGATTTCGTAAGCGTCAGTCAGGTAGTTGAGCAGCGCCATAAAGATCAGCACGAAGCCTGCACCGAACGGGATTCCTGCTAGCATGGGAACGCAGAAGGGGATTGAAGGGCGGGAGGTCCAGCCTAGCCAGAAAAGACCAATGACGAGCAGTGGACCGCCCAGGAATGCGAGAGGGAGCCGGCGAGACTCTTCTTTTTCCGTCCAGGGTTTGTGCTGTGCTTGTGCTCGGCGCAAGAAACCGTCGTACCAGAGGAATACAACGACTGAGAGCAGTGCTCCGCCGCCGATGGGGAGGAACATAAGCCCGGATATGCCGGGTGATTGGTGGTATATACCTTCGAAGACAATTGGGTAGGCTTCGAAGTACATGTAGAAGATCCCGTAGATGAGGGAGAGGTAGATGCATGTTGCGCTGACAATTAACTCAAATATCAGCATACGTAACGGGCGAGTCAAAGTTACGGTCGCCATCTGCTTCCAACCTTTCTTTTCCAGTTCGAAAGGCGCGAAGATATTAGGGTTTCCGGTTGTCTTGCGGAGGTGTGCGGCACGATTTGACAGCAAGACTGGACCATAAGTCTCAGGGAGCCAGAGCAGAGGTGCCCAAGAAGCGCCAGCGAGGATGAGACCGATCCAGAAAACCCAGCGCCATGAGAGAGCTGGAGCTACAAAGCCTGATATCAAGGGCGCAGCGAGGGGGCCAACACATGTTCCCTATTTATGATTGTCAGATTTGACATGGCTGCAATTGGAACTACTCTTACACCCATGAACACAGCCATTGCTCGTCCTCTTGTAACAGGATCGTTGTATATATCTGCATACAAACCTCCCGTGACCGAGATAGGGCTGCTTGCAGTTATACCCACCAATAATCGGAATATCAACAACGCGGGAAAATTCGGTGCAAGTGCACATGCCATAGTGAAAATAGTGAAGAAGAAAAATGTCCCGACCATAATTGGTCGTCTCCCATATGATTCTGAGAGAGGGCCGAAGAGGAGCGGACCTAACACATAGCCAAACAGGTACATTGATATCGGTAGGATTTGTGCGGATGGAGAAGTGATGTGGAAGTATTCGCTAATTATGGGAATGGCGTTCGAGGGGAGTGAGGAGCCCATTGTGCTGTTGACAACGACGAGCATGCCGACAGCAACAATGTTGACTTTCCGAGTCTAGTTTAGACTTCATTAGTTACTGGTCCAAATATTGCAAGTAGCAGATCAATGGCATACGGTTGACCAATTGTATGGATTCTCTGGGTCTCCATCTTTCCAAGATATGATTTTCCTTGGCAAGGGAATACTCGACGTGCTGGAACTCGGTGGGGGAACCCTGTTGTCTTTTTCTTCAAGATCATACCTTTCCGTAGCATCGGCCTCATCTATTCCAGATACTATTCGCGAAAGGAAGTTTTGAGGTTCTGGACTTGGATCAGCCATAATTTTTTGCCCGAGGTTGGCAGACTCACTTCTTGAAGGTGGGGTGTGGATCAACCCCGCATCGCTGGCTGCCCGTTCCCTCGGGGACTCTGGACTGCTTCTCCCAGACAACATCATTATCAAGCACCTTATCAAGCACCTGAAGTATATGACAGTGATTCGGGGCCATTGAACTTATATATAAACCCCTCAATTGCCAAGATCATGACCTAGATTTGAAGATGGGCCCTTGTTGAATTGGAACAGTTGCCGGTGAGGCTAAGAAAGAGGGTTTTAACTAGATTCTCATTCGCCAATTCCAGCTGTTATCCCCGCAGGCGAGGCCTGAACGAATCATTCAGATGAAGATCAACAACTTTATCTTATCTTTGATTGGCGAGAGAATTCTTGGGAAGCTGCACAGTGCCGATAGCCGTAGACGGAATGGCAACGGGCAAGATTGCAGAAATGGGGTTCTGGCTCGCCTGCTGAGATCGAAATAGAAATAAGAGAAATGGAGTCGGTAAGCAACCAAGATTCGGGATTTTTGGCCTAATAGAGAATATATGAGTGAGTCGTCTGAAGTGTCATGTTGAACAACATTTCACCACTGCATCCTGCAAATAAAGCGCAGGACTCGGGCAAAGAACTCGGGGAAAGCACGACATCTCCTCGGTCAACCTGCCTCGTTACGAAAGCCACCCTGCAGCATCAGACCTACAAGGCAGCGAAAGTTACAAGGAAGTGAACCGACATCGGGACTCTTGATAATTTGACCATCCGAATTGGTGGCATAGCGCATATCATCGGCGACCTCATATGTCTTGCGCCCTTCGAGTGACTCGTGGCTCTCGAAGACGTTGTCTGCTGGGTATCATTGTATTGACGGATGCTATGTCTCCAGATTGATGCTCCGGCCAAACCTCGCATACAGCTCGACTTTCAATTCTGACATATCCTCTCTAACCGCAGCAAGCTTTCCCTCCAACGCCGAGACTTCCTCTTCTATCTTGGTTGTATTTGTCGAAAGCAATTCTTGGACTTCGGGAAGTGGTAAGGATATGAAAGAATCACCGATCTTGTAACTACTAGCTGTCAGCTTTGTAGTCAGGAAAACGTATGGAACTAGGCGTACGGGATCTTGTCGTCTTCGTCTGCCAACTCTAGCTCGCTCGAGATATCGTCCAAATCCTCTTTCTCTTTCTGAAGTGGCAGAATCAGCACTGATAGGCTCGCGGATGGGAAGGGTGCAAACTGACATGCTTCAGCTTAAGCTCTTCTTCCAGTCCAATCTCGCGTTGATGTAGTCGACTGAACTTGTTGATCTTGTCCTGGTCCTCTCTCCGAACCTCAATCTCGTCGCTGCCGGTCGCAGCCTCGTCTTCCTTGGATAGCTAGATGTACAGTCAGAATTGGTCTATCTTATCTGAGCTGTGCGAGGCGGGGGCGTACCATACGACGCTGCATTTTGTGTTGTCGTGGTGTTAAGAGTTGCGTTGTACCTTGGACTTTCTAGAAGCCTCGCGATCGATGAGGCAAACAGAGCAAACTCGGCACGTGACATCGCCATTCCTTATTCTTCCTCTATTTCAACTTCCCCGTACCCATCATCTCAACAGCTTGAGATCTCATCCAATAGTCTTCCATCTTCCAGTTGCTCACTCCATGCCATGACAATAGCATATATGTAGCGTTAAATCCCACGTAGAAAGTTTCCGCGCAAGACGGCGAGTCGAGCTGCTTAAGATTCTCATTTCTCCAACGCTAGCCATCGTGGCAGCACAAGACGTCCTCTCGGGTCCTTTGGGCTCCTTCGGGCGATGATTCCTGTAAGTGCAGGTGTGCTTAACAATTATTCTCTCCTATTCAGTGAATTTTCAGCTCATGGTCGCTGCATGGCGAAAACCATTCACTAGAAATGCATTGAGTTTTGGAATATTTAGGCTCGTGAATTCGACAGCATTCATATACAAGAAAAGTATCGAGAGAATGGCAAATACTTAAAGATGGTCAGATAATAGCGATAGTTTTATGTGCTCTGCATTGCATTTCTTGCCTGAGGACGTGGGACAGCGTCCAGCTCGGGCAGAAGTTAAGCAATCTTCGTCGCACAGCACGCAGAACGTAACCAGCCGATCGAAGAAGCGATCGTGTACTGCTCCAAGGTCACACTCATGCCACCTCCGCGATATGTTCTCATATGTTGGTCTCGCGACCCCATCTCTCCAAGTGTCCTCATCCCTAGCTCAGCGCTGTCCAAGATGAACGCCGAGCCGCTCCCATGGCTCATTGCGGTCCTAATCGGACTCATCATTTTATCATGCATGCGCACTTATTTTCGTCTACGACATATTCCGGGACCTCCAGGCGTCGGTTTCTCGAAGTTGTGGCTGCTGAAAAAGTCTTTCGGTGGCCGCTTTCATTTAGACACTCTTGAGTTGTGTGAAAAATATGGTACAGGACCCAGTATGGTATCTGGGAAAGTTCATCAACTAATTTGAATCACAGGGCCAATCGTGCGAATCGGTCCAAACGAGCTCATTACCAACGATTTTGACGTCTTGAGAAAGACCTCTGCTGTTCGATCACCATATGTCCGATCTGGTTGGTATGATGGGCTGCGATTTGATCCTGGACATAACAATGTCCTCTCTGAGCGCGATGAGAAGGTGCACAGTGCGCTTCGAACAAAGATGGCTGCAGGAGTATATGATACAAATTCTCATATGCCACTTTCCTCTGACGATCTAATATGAGATAGTATTCGGGAAAGGAGAACGAACATCTGGAACAGTCCGTCGACACAACCATTGCACAACTAATTGAGCTGCTGAGTACAAAATATCTTTCCAGCGCTGAAGATTACAAACCTGTCGACTTAGCTCCAAGGTTCCAATACTTCACTCTAGATGTGATCTCAGATATTGCATTTGGAAAGCCACTCGGAAATCTTCAAGCTGATCAAGATGTTTGGTCCTTTATCAAAGCAGTCCAGGATGGCACGCCTCTGATAGTTTTCCTTGCTGCATTTCCTGGGTTTGCCCAAATCTTCTTCTCCCCCGTTTGGATGAGATTTTGGCCAAAAGTCACGGACAAAGCTGGGATGGGCAAGTTGATGGGGTATACACTCGTCCCTCTCAGCTCGTCTAATTTATTCTAACGCATCTGTCCCTTTCAGTCTCGCAAAAGAGGTAGTAGCAGAGCGCTTCGGCCCAAGCAGGAAGATTCGCCGCGACATGATCGGTTCCTTTATCCGCCACGGCCTCACACAGCGCGAAGCTGAAGCAGAAGCCGTTCTCCAATTGTTCTTACTTCCCGTTCCAGACTCCCCTTCCGGACGGTCATTTGGCTAACTCTTCTCAGTTTCGCAGGCGCGGAAACCTCTGCAGTCGCTATCCGTGCTACTCTTCTATATATCACTACCAACCCACAAGTCTACAATGCTCTCATTGCCGAGTTCTCTGGTGCTACAATTTCAGACCCTATCACGGATGAAGAAGCACGAAAATTGCCTTACCTGCAAGCTGTTATCAAAGAAGGGCTTCGCCTCTTCCCTCCTATCACGGGGCTTTCTCTCAAGCTTGTACCTCCTGGTGGTGACACGCTGAAGGGCGTCTTTGTACCTGGAGGAACAACGATTGGGTGGAGTCCGTTTGGGATGATGAGAGACACGGAGGTCTGGGGCGCCGATGCAAAGTTGTTTCGCCCGGAGAGATGGTTTGAAGGCAATGCAGAGGAAAGGAAGAGGAGGGAGATGAATGTGGATATGGTGTTTGGGTATGGGAAGTATTTATGCTTGGGGAAAAACGTCGCATTCATGGAGCTGAACAAGATTTTTGTGCAAGTGAGTCTCTGTCCATTTCATTCGCTATGATTGGCGTGGGAGTAATGCGTGTTTGCAGCTTCTTCGCAACTTCGACTTCGCGGTTGTGGATCCTACGCAGCCTTGGAAGACTTTCAATGTCGGTTTGCATATCCAGAGTGATATGTGGATGAGAGTCACGAAGAGAGTTCCAAATTTTTGAGAATGGTTGCAGGGTGAAAGTGTCAAGGTTTTTACCTCACGATGATATATCTCTTTGCGAAGATTGGCTCGACTTGGCAAGCAATGTTTGTTGGCACTTTTTGTATGCTTTGCACGCTTCTATTACCTTTGTTTTAGGTTAGCTGGTCCTGATAATCAATGTTTCGAAGATCAGATGAATGTCATGTTGCACAAGTGAAGCAAGCTGGATCGCACGCAAAGGGGGCCAGTATCTTGCCCAAGTGGGTATTTTCCGCTCGGGATTTACCCGCTGCACATGGATGCTCTCTTCCATATTCGCAACAGTCTTTAACGCACGTCGCAGCCCTCGCTTCGAGTCGTGTATGGATATCAGTCCTATCAGCTTGACTCAAGGACTCTCCCCCGACTCGATGTCAGACCATCGAACCACAACGGATAGGTTCCGCTATAACTGCAAGCTACCGGCCATCAGGGCTTGATCTAAGCATTGCATCGGCCAGACCTCCGCTTTTTTGATAAGCAATCGACCAAGAGCACGTGACAAGTTCGGATTCGTTCTCCGCATTGGGCTTCGCGGGGTAGCGCCACTATCCGTCTTCCCCTCCGCCGAAATGTTTTCTTACCAATCAAAACTTCGCTCTTTCTCCTCCTCGAAACTAATCCCACGAGACAGTGTCTCGGAGACAGTCTAGTCCTAGACCAATGATTCCACCGTCCCTCATGGCGGTAGCCCGAACCGCCTTTCAGTGGAAAACATGCCATTTCATAGTTGCATCCATTTCTTCATCTGCTATTGGTGTTTGATCACCTCTTATCAGCCCATCATTGACATTGACCTCGTTGACGCAAATAATAAGCTTTCTTGCCCGTTGCACCCTTGTCCAATCCCTGTTCTGTCAGCTCGGTATCGCATTGCAGCTCTTATCTCTCCCAAGCTGCATGTTTTTTATGACACACGCCCAATGATGAGGCAAAACAATCTCCTTGGTGGGTGATATCGAGACGGGAGCTCCGATCTTGGGGTGTAACAGTGAGGGTTCCCTCATGTCGGTATCCTGGGCTAAGTGCAACCATACTAACTATATATCAACCTCTCGTGTCACACGGACAATTGTGTTGTTCCCCAAACAATACTTTCGCTGTAGAATCTTTTCGGCATCAATCTGAGAAGTATACAGTATGGCGACAACTACAGCAACCGGCGCCCAGCCAGACTTGGAGAAGACTGTTAGCAGGCGATCGCATACCAATGTTCCTCCTGAGGAGTTGCTGGCAAGTGAGGCGGATGCCGAGCTACTGGGTAAATGCATCCAGCCAGGAACAATGATGAGCATAGCTAACATCAAATATAGCCAAGCTGGGATACAAGCAGGAACTTCGACGCAACTTCACGATGATTGAAGTGTTTGGGATTGCCTTCAGTATCATGGGACTTCTTCCGTCCATCGCCTCGACACTCTCTTTTTCCATACCTGCGGGCCCAGTTGGCATGGTTTGGGGATGGTTCTTAGCCTCCATGTTCATCTTCATTGTTGGAGTGGCGATGGCAGATCTTGGTTCCGCCATGCCTACATCTGGAGGATTATACTGGTGGTGAGTTTCCTCAGATGCGAAGTGAAGTGCATATCTGATTTCCAAAGGACACATTACTTTGCATCCCCCAAAACTCGCAATGCCTTGAGTTTTCTGGTGGGATACTCCAACAGTCTTGGATTGATTGGCGGACTTTGCAGCATCGATTATGGCTTCGCTCTCATGTTCTGCTCGGTGTAAGCCACCCCCACTTCCCCGGAAGTCTTCTTCCTCTGACCTCCTCAGTATCGTCATTGCACGTGATGGGAACTGGACTCCCAGCAACGGAGTAGTATACGCGGTTTTCCTCTGCTGCGTCCTGCTCCATGGCGTCCTGGCATCTACACTTTCCAAGATTATGGGAAAGCTACAAACCGTCTTCGTAGCCTTGAACATTATTCTCATTGTGGCAACGATCATCGCCCTCCCTGTTGGAAAGCACCTCTCCAGCGAACGTAACGATGCACATTATATTTTTGCTCAAACCGAGAACCTGACAACCTGGCCAGCAGGATGGGCTTTCATGCTCTCCTGGCTCAGCCCCATTTGGACCATCGGCGCCTTCGACTCCTGCGTGCACATGAGCGAAGAAGCTTCAAACGCAGCAAAAGCAGTTCCCTACGGAATCATGATGTCAATCGGTTCCTGCTGGTTCCTCGGCTTCATCATCATGATTGTGCTCGCAGCCTGCATCGACACCAATCTCGAAAATGTCCTCGGGTCTTCCTTCGGCCAACCAATGGCACAGATCTACTACGACGCCATCGGTAAGCATGGAACTCTTGGCCTGATGTCCCTTCTCTTCATCGTGCAATTTGTCATGGGCCTCTCGATTCTCGTGGCGGCGTCCCGTCAAACCTGGGCTTTCTCCCGTGATGGAGCTCTCCCCTTTTCCTCCTTTTTTAGACCGATCTCAAAGCGAATGGGATACATCCCCCTCCGCACAATCTGGGGCTGCGTCTTCCTAGCCGCTGTTTTAGGACTCCTCTGCCTCATCGCCCCCGCTGCAGCAGCAGCGCTCTTCTCGCTCGCCGTCGCTGGCAACAATCTAGCTTGGGGTCTCCCCATCTTCTGCCGCGTCGTCTGGGCCCAGCATAAATTCGTTCCCGGGCCCTTCTACACTGGCGACCGTTTCTCTAAACCCATTGCCTGGGTTGCCATCATCTTCCTCGTGTTCGGAATCATTCTTGCCATGTTCCCGGATGGAGGGCCGGACCCGACACCCCAGACGATGAATTACACGGTGGTGATCAATATGGCGGTCTGGGGAGGTGCGATGTTGTATTATTTCATTGATGCGAGGAAGTGGTTTACGGGCCCGAAGATCACGATCGATGTTTCGGCCTTGAGTGAGGAGCAGCAGGAGGCTCTAGCAGCCGAGGGATTGAATCTGGGAGTTGGAGAGGGCGTTGCTCCTGGTGGTGGCATGACGGAACCGCGTGTTGAGGGAGTTAATGAAAAGACCCATAATAAAGGGGATACGGATTCGAGCTGAAAGGCTGTGTAGACCAGATCCGGAAAACATTATTGGCAGAAACATGCTGTCACAAATGTATGCTCAGCACTGATTGGATTTATAATATGGAATGTGGATTCAATAGGTCTGACCGGCGTTCCACATTCTCTGTCCTCCTTACTTCATTACTCCCTCCCCCATGTTTGATATCCACTTCCTCGTCTCTCTCGTCGTTCTCGAGGTCGCCACTAAACGATGAATATCTATGTTGTGTCCGTGCAAGGAATTAGTGCCTCGAAGAACCAAGAGAAGCAGTTGAATATTGATATTTTGGGCGGTGCTTGGCTTGTTGACTTCGGGCTGAAGCTCTGGATTTAGGCACCACTTCGAAATGTGCGGGCTCGACACAAGGAAGAGGCAGAATCTTGGGAGTTGTGACAGTGCTTGCTGGCTCTTTTTCTAAATTTGCATAGGCTCTGCAACAGAAGGTCAGCAATCATGGTCTGCAATGTGGACAGGCGTGGAAAAAAGGGGTTTACTGACCTCTTGAGCAACGGACCTAAATAGCAAAGCCATGATTCCTTGTAATTTGGTTCGTAGAGACTTCCAAGAGGGATGATTGTGTCATCGTTGAATCTTGGATGAGAATAAGGTGTTCGTTGGGGATTGGGCAAGCTTGACCATGCTGCATCTGGTTGAACAAATAGAAACACCGCAAACAAGGGCCAACTACCTCTAACACCAAGATGAAAACCAGCCTCATTCTCGCACTGAATAGATTAAACAGCTAATCCTTGGCCGGTTCCAGTGTTCACAGCTTGCCAAACTTCAGATCGTAGCAGCAATTTCCCAGATCCTTGTGTTTCCAGGAATAATTGTTTCTCTCCTTCAAATGTCCAACCAAACTTGAATCAAGCAACATCTTCGCAATCCAGCACGCCAGAATATATAAATAATTGCGAATCCTCCACTTGAAGCCTTTTATGGTGTATATTGAGTAGTTCTTTCTTTGCTTTCGGGTCTTGTTCTCGTGGGCTGTTCTTGGCAGCGGCTGTTGTTCGTGGGAGACTGTTCGTGTAACTGTTCTGGGCGTCTGAGTGCAATCCTCTTCGTGCTTTGACGCTGTTCTTCAATATCATCCTGATTGTCCCAGCCGGAGTGGTTATTAAAATTTGTGTCCGTAATTCGTAGAAATATTAAAAGTCTTTCGAGGTTGTCTCCCAAGTAGCAGATTTCGTTCTGGTTGAAGCTGCAAATTCGCACTGTTTGTAGTTTCAACGTGTCTTTCAAGGCTATCCTGACTCCTGATTATTGCCTCTTCGGTGCTTATGGAGGGTCTTGTGTTCGCCGTTCCTGGGGTTGTAGACTTTTTCGAGACTGCTAATGGTGTAGCGGACTCTAGGCCAGGAAAGCAGCAAATTTGGACCTGTGTAGAGCTCTAGTTAGTCCCAAAAACAGATGATACCGGGATTAATTACCAACTTTTCGAATATTCTATAAATATGCAGAAATGACATTGAAATCTTACCTTGATGTGGCCTGGACCTGTTCTCCTTCGAGAACCCTCGCCAGAATGCAAGCCCGAAATCCGATCACCCTTCGAGTGAAGGAAGGTAATTCCATGCTCTAAATGGATCATTGAACGTCGAAAGTTTGTTTTCATTTCGAAAAATTGTATGCGATTGCATTGCAACTGATATCGCGAAGTGGCGGGTGCTGATCGTAGTATCTAGGGCTCGAAACGGTCTTGGGCACCAGGCTCAAAATATTCTGGAGACCAGTCTATGTAGTCGCCTGCTGTCAGAAAATT
Organism: Stipitochalara longipes BDJ; assembly: GCA_009732865.1. Classification (NCBI taxonomy): domain Eukaryota; kingdom Fungi; phylum Ascomycota; class Leotiomycetes; order Helotiales; family Hamatocanthoscyphaceae; genus Stipitochalara; species Stipitochalara longipes. The sequence goes on from ML769339.1 coordinate 61,766, forward strand.
TTCGAAGAGCAGCCTACAGAGTCTGCTGTGAATTCTTCTCGCAAGTCGCTAAACATCCGCGCTGCACCAACTTTCCTCACACAAATACCTACCTCGACTGACAAATAATCACCTTGCCCTGCTTCCCGAAATTCGCTCACTAGCAGAGAATTCTCGACAACAACACGATGACGACGGTTAACATCGGACAGGGGTTTGCAGATGCGTTGAACAAGGAGCTTCAGTCTACCTTCCGTCAAGTTGAGGTATCTTCTCCTTCCCGAATCCTTTCCCCAACGCCGTAGCTAACTTCGAGCCCTACCAAGGACGAAGTTATACTTACCAAGAACGAACTTAAACCTCGACCTGCGATCGATTCTCCCATGGGCTGCCTCACTCATACGAATGCAAGGATAACTATTTACGGCCATGATGGCATGCCAATCACAGCCTGCACTGATACCGGATCCCCAACCAGTTTCATTAGTCGTCAGATGCTGACAACAGCTTTCCCGCATCTACAAATCCACAACTTTGAAGGAGGGTTGACTTTGACCTTTGAAGGTGTCAATAAGGGGCCAAACAGCATCTCCAGCCAATTCGTGAACCTACCTGTTAGGTGCATTACGCTGGGTAAGAAGAAGTTAGAATTTCCATCAGTTGTATGCATCGTGCTGGACGAGATGCTAGGCAATCTGGTTCTCCTAGGGCTCAACTTCCTCATACCCAACCAGTTGGAATTTCGCTGGGCGGGAATTCTTGGGTTTACTAGGTTCCAAACACATACGCATCGTCTTCAGATCGGGGAATCGAACAGACATATTCAAGTCTCAATCGAGATTCCGGAGGAAGAGCTGGAGGCATTAAAGTCTGTCCCTACAATGTTTGCAAAGCCTGGTCTGGTTGAGTCTCAACAACTTCAAGCCCTTCGAGCCCAGCAAAAAGAATCAACCTCTGCCAAGTCCGCAGATGTCAACAAGCCGCGAAATTCCTTCCACGCACTGCTCTTCGATCAACGAATTCTCTCACTCGCAGCAATTGTGGCATTCTTCGCTTTCGGTATGGTAGTGGGAATCTTGGCTGCAGGTGGAAAAGAAGCATTGGATAAGCAGAAATACGTGTGGGGTGTCAACTTGTTTCTGTTTGGTTGGGTTGCGATGTATGGGGTTGGGATTGCTGTCTACAAATGGGATCATTATCAGGGAGGATTGTTGGAGAACAAGATGGAGAGCATTGAATTCTCAGCAGAAAAGTACACAGATGAATTGAGGAGTGGCGAGAGTCTTTGGAAAATTCTCTAGATGATGTATCTTTGATGAGGCTGGCTTTTCTTGGTGGACTGCAGCAGCTTGGGATACAAAGTTTGAAGGCTAGACCTTAGCAATGGCGGTATGAGTACGAGAAAGCCAGTTTGGAACACTCCTCAATTTGGGAAACTCCTGAGCATTCCTTCTTCTCTTGTGTCGAATATGATTCATGAGTGATGGCGAAGTGATCTTGTAGTTGTGCCGCTCGATTTCTACCAGACACGTGATCGCTTAGAAAAGGGGTAAGCTCTCAGACATCATCGTCCACAAAGTCAGCAGGCAATTTGCCATCTGCAATGAGAAGGTCAATCATAAAGTCCCGGGTTCGTCCATACTCCCTAGCAGCAAACTGTTCCCGCTTCCCCTTTGCCTTGAGAATCCTTGAATCCGCCCGGTTGTAGTACATCTTGTACTTTTTGACCGAAACTCCCTGGGGTGTGTTTCCGCGTGTTGAGAAGAACCTTCCTTTGGCTTGCTCCGTGGAACTGTAAGGAACCCAGCGCCCGTGAGGACCCACAGGGTCAATTTGTAAAACTTCAATTCAGACAGGAGTCCTTGGAAACAACAAGGCATTAACTTACTCGGTTCTCGATGCTCTTTCCAGGCATGTTGTATAGGATCTTGATTGTGTTTGAGGGTAGCTCGAGGAGTTGTGAAGCTGATGTTTGAATTTAGAAAGAGAAGAAGGAGGGTAAACAATTAATTTCGCCCAGCTAGCAAATGCTGGGTCAACACCAATCGTTCTTTTTGTTCAGTGTCTCTGACTTCTGTCCCAGGCGAGCCGGCAGCGACGTTGCTTCGGATCCTCGCTTTCTCTAAGTCGCTAATACAAGATTCTTTAGCGAAAACTCAGCTTTCTTCTTTGCCTGCATACATATCCCGAGCCAGTGTCGACGCACTTTCTCTTCCTAGCCTCGTGAATCGAACTTTCAATTCTAGACCGTGCTCTTTACCCCGCAAAATTCACCAATTTGTTCGAAAACATATTCAGACTTTTCCCGATAGTCTTACTGAATGACATAGACCTGGATTCAGTATCTGAGATAAAGGAGCATTATATTGGAGCTATACAAATCTCTAAGCCAGACTCTTAGTAGATTTTTGCACTATTTAGGACAAAGCATGCAGGAACATTACACACGAATGGAACAATATCTACTGTATTAAGAGTTTAGTGCTGTTACAAGATCAAAGAATGAAGCGCTCCAAAATTTTGAACCAACATTCAGAGTGATACTGCCATCATGAGAAGTGTAGAGAGTGCAAATGACTCGGCGGGTGTAACCTTTGAAGTCTCCTGTCCTGCCTCGACCTTAAAGCTTTCTTAAGTAGACAAAATGCGTTTGAATTCTGCTGTAACATAATTCATTCGTTTTTTGTTGATAAAACGGATGATTACTTTCTCGTTTGCCTTGGAAATCCTCGTCTGATCTTCTGCCTGCCCTCGAAGCGTTTCTCGTTAGAAACCACCTCCATCGTACTCTTCCCTCAACAACACAGCCACCACCAACTCAACAAACATGCCTTGGACCTGGCTCTCATCCAATCCATATTTCTTGGGCATCACCCAATACTTCTACTACAGCTTTCCTCCCCTCAACGCAACGGCCGGCCAGATCAGAATCTGGCTGAGAACTTGGCCGGGATGGGACGAATGCGTGAACAACGGCTTTTCCCCCATGGCAGTCGACATCTGCAGCTACGTTTTGATGATTGCTAAACATCAGACGTTGTCAGCTATGTTTGTCAAAGCTGGGATGGACGAAGTGCATGCGTCAAGGCTTTCGGCTGATGTCGTGGTCGCGAGGTTGATTTGGAAGGAGGGATATTTTGTACGATTTCCCTTCTCCTCCCATCTGCCACTTATTGTTTCTATTATTCCAGATGGAAGATTCAAGCTAATACGAGAGAAGAGGAAGGTAAAATACCCCGACAGACACAGCAAAGCAGACTCCGAAAGACAGCTCAACTGGCAAGACTCTTCCGAATCTACGAACGAGCATCAAGACCACGAACCACAAGCAGAGTAGAACCTGACTTGGTTCCAGCGTATGGAAGAGCAAATCTTCCCAACCACCTTCCGCTATCAATTCAATAGGCTCGCAAAACTCCAGCATTATCTGACTTCTTTACTCCTTGGTGTCCTTCTCCTTTGGGAGCAACTACTCTCTCGACAACTCACGGACTACGAAGAGACCATATTGATGCTATGGGCTATATTTTCCACGGTCGCTCTCTGGTGCCTGATTTGGGGCACCGCACAAATGTTGAGATATGCAACAAGAGAGGACCAAATTCCGGGGATGGAGAGCGAACCACTCAGTGATGAATAGGAGAGCTTCTTCAAAGCGATCGAAGAAGAGCGCGAGATCTATAGAGAAATACATAGGGAGATGGACAGGGTGGAGAAAGAGAAGAGGGCTTAGAGCACAGTTGAAGGATACGGGAGCAGTGAGAGCGAAGACGAGCCAATGTGGGTTCGGAAGACGAAGGCGAGGAAGGTCATTGCGAGGGATCATTCTCTATTGATTGACTATGCTTGCGCGACATACTGTGGATATGTTAAGACGCCATACACAACATGAAGTCTTGAGTTCTGTGGGAGATTGTGGGATAGAAGACAGGAAGCGACGACCTCTACGAAATGGAGACAACCGTCAACAAAATGAATTAGAATGCAACCATGGATCAGATCAAACATCTTGCAAAATGGAAGGAAGGTGCTTACGAGATTGTTGACATAGTTCTTTCGTAGCAGGTAGCTGCTCGTTGCTCCTTCCAAATGCAGCACCCTGCTTCAACAAAGCACCTTTTCCCCAGCTAGCTTCTGATTATTTTCCAACAACTGCATAATCCACAGCAGCATCATCAGATTATTGATTCCATTGCATTGTTCCCATGCGCATCGTTCTCACCCCAAAATCTTCCCCGCGAAAATGTCCAAAAGTCCCAACGTTGTCGCGTGCCCCGAATGTCCTCCGCCGAGGCAGACCCTCGAAGCTGGAGTCCCAGCCGCAGCTTCTGAATCGTCTTTCACCCCTGAAATAATTCAAAATCAAGAAGTGCAGCTCCTCAAACTCTCTGCTTCCTGTGGGAGATCCTTGAAGCTAACTGTTCTCTGGTAGACACTAGCGCCAGATTCGCAGGGAGACCTCGAGAAGATTGCAGCGGGAGTCAACGCACAAGCAGAACGAGAAGCAGAAGGACAACGACCGCACACAGAGGTACATTTCAAACAGCACCTTCAACATCAGACACACCACTGACTCTGCATTTCCTCAGAATACAACGAATACTGCACCAGGTACTGCAGAAAGAGCGCCGACAGCACCGCCAAGCGTTCGCGCAGATGTTCGACCGCCCTCGTACGCCCCGGGAGCGCCACTGAAAAGCCGAGTCAAATGGCACAACTGGCAGATTCATGGATTCAACTTCCGTTTTCCCAACGAATTGACGTTGACTCAAATGCTCTTTACCGTCAATCTTGTGCTCCTTCTCGGCACCGTCGCCTCATGCATTGTGCTACTCATCTGGGCTATCGGAGAAGAAGATTCAGTCCGGAAACGCCTCCGTTTCGCGCTATTGTTTTGCGAAACAGGTTTTATCTACTTCTATGGTCGAGAGTATGTTGCTTTGTAGATATAATACAGATTTGAGGCTAATTGTACTGGCAGATGCTGGAGACTTGCCGACAAATACTCGAACTATTGGAAGCATGTTGAATGCAGACACTGTATTGGGATGACACAGCCGAATACGGCGCTGGATGCAGCCGTTTAACAATATTCAATGGGCTGGTGAAAGTATTGGTGAAATGGTGCTTGCAAACTTTCATGGGATGGGAACACTGGCTTTGGAAGCAGATGGAGAGAAGGAATGAACGCATGTGCACGGAGATGGTGACAAACAGAATGATGCTTGACTGAGATGGCTTTTCTTCTCTGTATACAAAATGCTTTCTGCGACGCCAGGAACACCGGAAACGAATACAAATATCGTACAGGAAAGATAATCACAACACCGAAGAATGTGCAAGGTCTTTTCGTTTCCCGTGAGCAGGGCTTTTTGCCGGCCTCCGCAAATGGCATCAATGTCGAGAGCCTGTCACTGGCCTCAGACATCGCCCCCAAGCCTTCGCCGACTTTCAAGTCTCTCCAACACCCCATCTTGAATTGCCCCTCCGACTTTAGCTGTCATTGTGATTGCCTGTCCCCACGACCAGCAAGATTCACCGCTCCTCCCGCTCCTCCATCAATGTAGCCGGCCTTGAACCTCCCATCAGACTCCAAGTCGTCGACCCTCTACTCCTCGTGGTCTGACCCTGAAGCTCATTGGTCCGACTGCCACTACCATCACTCGATATCGATGTCCCACTTCCCCTCAGCACATCGTCATATCGCGGCGGTTGATTCGCTCGAATCTGCTTATCTTGTGCGCAGAGCTTGAGGTACTCTTTATATGTGTCGTCCGAGTTCGCTTTCAGCTCGCGGATGGAGGCGCGGCGTTGTCTCCATTTCTTGAGGACCATTGTGAGAGTTGATGGGTGGTGATGTGAAGTGTCTCAGAAGTATATGGATGTAAAGGATGTTTGAGTATTAAAGTACGTCGATAACTAGCTCAGAGATATTGGACGTGAGGAATTAGGTGTACGAAAGGATGCCAATAGCTGTTTATTGTCTTGAACGAGTGTTGAGAATTGATTACTACCACTCGAGATTCTAGAGCTCACTTGCAGAAAAGGGAGAAAAATGACCACGCACGCGGATGACATTGAGATGATATATTACTCGTCTTACGGCATTTTCCAATCAGGTGAGACGTCACCAAGACCCTCGAAAACGGTGAAGACTCCACACATATGCACGTTTGCTCACGTCTGCTCTGCCGCTTCTCCGTCAAACCCGGCATTGGTCCAAATCCTCTGCAAGCTAAAACACTATTCTTTGACTCATCATGCAGCGGCCAATCCCGAGCATGGAACACGGAAGCGGCGGATGATAAATCGTAGGTTCCTGGGGATCTTCCGGTCGAGGCTTTGCGGTGTAGGGCTGTGCTGGCTGATGATTTGAGCAGTGATCTGCGTAACGATACGGGAATCTCCATATGCTTGCGGATACGTCCCCGGCAGTGCTCGTAATTCGTAAATGAGGGACTAATGCGGGAATGAAGACATACCAATCCGGGAATACGTGTGAGCCTACGAGAGCGATCGAAGCGAACCAGGGGACTATGCAAATGCAGGGTCTCCATCTTCCCGAGTTTCTGCAGGATTATTTTGTCTCAAAACCCGAGTTCCCGAACTTGCAGGGCGGGGAACGAAAAGAGAAAGAGAACTTTTCAATTTGCTTGAGGCAGGCTCAGCAATATCCAGAATACTTTCTGGGGAAGGGATTGAGTTCGACACACGCTGATCCCTCTACCTTGAAGGCTGCATGTGATGGTGATTAGAGTGACGGGAATAGTGATGTTTGGGAGTGAGCAGACGTCACGCAAAGGTTTGAGTGAGGTTTGACTTTCTCCGGTAGCATCCGAGGGGTTAATTCCTCATCAACCCCGCTAGCAGCCTCGAATGTGAGGCATCAAGAATTCTGCTCCAGAGCCCCAGTCGCGTCTCCCAAGAAACATCACGAAACTCAAACTTTACGAAATGACACCAACACCGCCCTCTAATTCTTCCTTCTCACCTTTCAGATTCAGGAGGCCACGGAATACAATCCCATACGATGCATCAAACAACGCGACTCCACCCTCGCAGATCCCGGTGACTCCTCTCGTGGACGAAGGCGCGGATCAAGAAATAGAGGACGAAGACCCAGACGATGAGGACGAGGAAGGCGCAGACGAAGATGATGGAAGTGGCATTGACGAAGATGGAAACGATGGCGAAGATGAGGAGGAAGGCGGCATTGAAGACGGTTTGTTTGCATATCTCCTACACCTCCTTGCATGCATCTTTATGTCCCCAGAATGGCCCACGTCCCTCATGCCGGCCTCAATCTGGTCCCTGCTGCCATCAGGCGCGAGCGCATCATCCGCGGCATCCCTCAATTCCGCCTCGGCCCCAATCATGAAGCCATTGCTCGCAGCGTTGTGGAGTTAGCTAATGGGATCTTTCGTCGACGTCTAGTGCCCATGGAAATCGATGCCCCGTTCGACCCATCAGCGCTGGGCCTGAAAGAGATTGGAAACCTGGCGAGTTGGACAGTTAGCAGCTGTAAACCTGGGTGCGGTGTTGAAGCATTGCGGGACGAAGATACAGGGCTGTTCTGGCAGTAAGTTCTGGCGCTGCTCTCTCTAGGTGGATGGCATGCTAATGGAAGCAGATCTGATGGCCCCCAACCACATCACCTGAATATCCACTTCTCGCGCCTTGTATCTATTGTCTCGATACGTATCTTCCTCGATTTCGAAGCAGACGAATCCTACACACCGACACGCATCACCCTCCTGGCTGGCACAGGTTATCACGACCTCATACCCTTCTCCGCCCTCGAATTTGCACAACCGAAAGGCTGGATCGATGTCCCGCTAGACCATGTAGGAGGCGGCGAAGATGGCAAGACGCTCAGAGCATTCCTTGTTCAGGTCAGAGTCGTGGAGAATCACCAGAATGGGAAAGATACACATGTTAGGGGGCTGAAGATTTATGCCAGGGATGAAAGGGTAAGGGGCTTGCTTGGGGACTTGGATCTGGGACACGAAGAGACGCAGAAGAGGAAGATTGTTGTTAGCAGGGCTGACAGTGGGTTGGAAAGGGGATGGGTGGTGGAGCCGGACTGGATGGGAGAGCCAGAATTGAGGTAGCATGCAGGTTGATTTGGTGTTCGGAGTCATGATACCCAGGCTGGATGGCCTTGAGAATGGATGCATATTCCGCAGTTCAACGCCTTGCTCACACAATTATCGCGCATTTCCAAGCCAAGTTTCAGAGCAAGGCTCTTCTATTTCTCAGTAAGACTGCGACCCGATCCATCTTCGCACCGGGTGGTTTCGGGTTGTCTTGGCTGATCAGTGATCAGCCCTCTCGTTTCCTCCTCAACCCTCAATTTCCATCTTCCTCCTTCCCGCTCTCCTTCGCCCTCCGCTTCAAGCAACGGACAGGATGCTTTCTCTATCATCTCTCGTGGTCGCCATCCAAGGTCTCTTCGGCATTCTCAACGGCGCCGCATCCCTTCTCTTTCCCTCGTTAGCGCAAAAAACCATCGAAACATTGCAAATTTCTCTCCCAGCCGTCCACGCTATTGCTCTAGGCTCAATAACAATCGGGTGTGTTTCTATCCTCACCTCCCCTGCTTTCGTATCTTCTATAAACTCCTTCAACTGAACTCAGATACCAGAGCTTTCTACCTCAATGCAGCATCCCGGGGAGACAGAACTGCGATGTGGTGGATGGTCCTTGGGCGTGTCATTGCAATACCTGTCTTTCTGGGACATGGAGGCCCTTGGATGAAAGTTGCGGGCTTTGAGGCGGTTTGTGGGGTGTTGATTGTTGGGAGTTTGGGATGGGAGTACTGGAGGAGTGGGAAGCAGGTGAAAAGGGAGTGAAAATTCTCAGGGCAAGCTAGAAAATCACCAAGGGAGAGAAGCACTAGATGTGATCTTGTGATCTCAACAACTCGGTCTTTGGCTGCTTTTGTGTTACTCTCCACGGCGGTACCGAGTGGGTTCACATTGATCCCAGCGAGTACTCATTAATCAGGTGGTAGCACAGCAGAATAAGGGCATTGACTTATTCCTGCTCTCATGATGGACTTGGGTACAGCAATGGGGCTTTTTGGTTTGGACGTTGGTATTCTCATTGGCATGCCAATGTAATTACCAACGTTTTCAACACTGAATCATCTCTTCCACTCTGGGAAGCCTACCACCTCGACCTCCTCGACTCCTTTCCTATTCGACCCATTTATAACTACCCAAAGAACCTCAACATCACCCTCATCACTCAAGTTAAACGGCTCTTTCCCGTCACCTAACATCCTAATCTGCATCCCGGCTGCCAAAATTCCCAGCCCACTCGAATTATCAAACGGCTGCTTTGGCTTCATCGCTCCCGTCACCTTCCCCTCCAACATATCACTTGCAAGACTTGGTTCCTGAGTCGCAGGTCTCGCAAGCCCAACTCCATCAACAACATCAAGCGCCTTCACCATAGCCCCCACGCTCCTCAATCCACCTGTGATAAACACCTTCGTCTTCCTCTGCTCCTCTGTACCAAGAACAGGCACAATCATCTCCGCGAACTCCAGAAAGAATGCTTCTCTTTCCCGCGTAGACTCTTTCGTCCATTCCAGCCCAAAATGCTCGTACGTGCCACCACTCAGCTCCACAAAATCCATCTTTACTACCTCCTGTAACACTCTTACCAATTCTCTTGCCTCTTCGGGCTTGAACCCATCTTCTTGAAAATCGGTGGAGTTCAACTTTATGCTCAGAATGAAACTTGGCTTCACACGGCGTCGAATTGCTTCGCATACTTCTACAATCAGACGCATACGATTGCTCAAAGAACCGCCGTAGGCATCAGTTCGTTTGTTGGTACGTGGCGACAGGAATTGAGCAAATAGGTAGCCGTGTGCTGCATGCAAGTTGACGCCATCGAAACCTGCCTTTTCAAGATATTCCGCAGCGTACGAGAAGCCCTCAATGATATCTGCTATTTCTTTTTCTGACGCCGCGTGCGGAATGCCGAACGTCCAGTTTCCGAACAGAGGTTCTATTATTTCATGAACATCGCTCTCAAAATTTCTTATCTCAAGGGATTGAGAGGGCAGGCGAAGCTTACCAAGTTGTACAGCGGACGCAGAAATCGACTCCCGACTATACTTCTCTCGTACCTGGCGACCGGGATGGTTCACTTGCCCGATTATCAGGCTTCCATTTTGCTTTGCTGCTGCTGCTAGTGCTTGAAAGCGTTCGAAGCGCTCACCACTGAAGGGATGCTCAGGCGTAATGATCGGATCTCCAGAACCGGCTACGTGAGTGGTGGAAATGGTTATGTTGCCTGTTACTATGGTGCCCCAGCCGTTCGTATCTTGTCCCCATCTAAATTAGGTCTTCATGATTAGCATGTAATCGTTTAAGGAAAAGTGGGGAAGGGATCAGACGTACCGCTGATATAAGTTGATAAGCTCCTTGGTTGGTACCCCACGGTTTCCTAGGACTTTGTCATCCCAGGTTGAGAGTCGCTCTTCCATAGCTGCTTTGAGCAGGCGGTTCTTGGCCTTTTTGTTCGAGAAGGAGAAAGTGAGAGGCTGTCCAAGTGGAGATGGATCGACTCCGTCGGTGCCATATCGTGTAACTGTCATTTTGGACGAGTCTTTGGTGCGTAAGTCAAATCTAATATTTCAGGTACCAAGATTCTAATCGTTATATGGATTTATGAAATGGGCGTGAAAATGTCAGAAAATGCATTTGTCAGAGTGAAGAGTCGAAGGTACTTTTTGGTTGGGTTCAGCTGGGCTTGCCAGTGGCTTGACTCTCTGCCGCTCCTGGTACTTCGCTTCCTTTAGGCTGTATGAAGCCGAAGCCCATGTCCTTACCCCTGCTACTGCAGGAACTTCTCTTTGCAGTGCGAATTTCGGAGTGGAAGTGGCCTGCTTCTTGGGTTCTGCAGAGAACTCATAATAATCCCCAATTCCCGAAAGTCAACCAAAAGGGGGCTCTGCCAAAGCACGGATCTTGATTCGTCAGATCCCTTGCCAACGCCACCTTTCAGACACAGATCGTCCAGAGGAATCAGATCATTGGAGGACCAACCAAAGCGAGTGTATCGAGTAAAAGCTTCCGAACATCAAAGTATTTTCGGAAGTCGGTATCTTGGCGTATGGAGTTTCTACTTTGGAGGCATAGCTATCTCAGAATGTAGGATAATATCATTTAAATCCTACATCGCAGAGAGACAGAGCAGAAGAAAGGGACGCTGGATTGGCTATCTATCACCAGTGCCTTAAGGGCATCCGGCTGACTAACTAGATTCCTTCCCGTCAAATTGACCACCACGTGACCATCCACCAATATACATTCTCCTACAGACCCAGCCACTCTAGTTCATTCCATTAGATAAATGATTCTCAGAGGTGATTAGTTGACATATCTTGTACTGCTCTCTCAGAAAACTCGTATCTGATTCCTAATTTCATGAATTTTCTGCGACTACTTGATCACCTCCAGTGAGCAAGAACAATCAAGTTCAAATAGTGACAGGTGACGAGGGAGAGCCCTTTTACATTGCCATGCTAACTTAAGAAGCACCTGATTCAGATTTAACATACACCATTTTCACACAAGTAATGTGCTTTTCTTGAGCATCCCAACCAAGACGCAGCTCTCGCGTAATCGTTAAGCAACTGCACTGCTAGATTAGAGCACTCTGTCCGCCTGTGGACGACTGGACTACTCGTGACTGCCAAAGACAAGACGACGACTCACACGATATCCGCGTGAATCTGGTGCATTCCCCCAAGAGCCATCGAGAGGTTCTAGTCAGAATTTAGCTGGTGAAGTTCTGTCTGATGATCAAAAGGCAACATACCTCCCACGACCACCTCGCCAGAGCCATCCTGAGTGAGGCTGTGAAGCGCCACAGTCGGAAAGACTTCAGTCCCATTCTTGCTCCAGTGACTTTGAAGATATGCCTCATGCAGCATTCTTTCGTTCTCCAAACCCATCGAGGTAATACTTCTTCTGCAAAGCGAGCTAACCACGATTCTCATGCTCTCCAGATTCACCATCTTTCCAAGGACATCATCAGTAGAATTTTCAAGATAAGCTCCCTTCATACCGACCATAACATGTCGAAGGTTGTTGTAAAGCCTCTTCGCACGGTCGTTCGGTCCTAGAATTGCATCGAATTGCTGCAGGGCCAACTCATTCTCGAAGAAGAGCGTGTCTTGTTTGAAGTTGAAGTAGATGGGATGCTTGAGATCTCCAGTGAAGGAGAAGCGGTGAGTTCGGAGGACTTCTTGGCGGGATTCACGGTTCGTACGTGCGGCGGAAAACTCGTTGGCATCGCGGGATCTTGCCATAGGTCGTTGCGTGAGGCATACGTTACGACCCGGGCATTTTTTCTTGTTTTCACAGGATCCGGATGTTATCGTAACGATTCGAGCCCCGGGTATACTGAGACGCCAGATTTTGAGTCGCAACTCTGCCGGTAGGTTGGAGAAGATGGTGAATTCTGTGAGTCTAGGTTGCGAAGTATGGCCATTCTCTTCGATCATCCCCGCGACTTTCATGATCTTCGGATCTGTCGTCTCGAGATCTCTCTGCTTATCGTTCAAGTTGATGTCCTCAAGCCACTTGATAACTGAGTTCACTGTACCCGACCTCTTCATCAACGTCGGCGATGGAGAAGTTGCCATTGCTGTTCTTGAAGGTGAAACTGATGCGGATGAAAGTTGTCGGGTTGACTTCGCCGATCAATGAGAACGTGGTGTATTGTAAAGCCCTTATTTTCTGTATCTGATACGGGAAACGAGATGATGAGTTGCTGGGTGACGCGGATCTGCTAGCTGGTGGTGTCAGTACTCCATTGAGTCGGCTTCTTCTTGAACAAGAAAGCACTTTAATAGCAGGGAATTCGACGCTCAGGGGGACTTACAGGGTCTTGTGTCTCTATCAACTCATTGTCTCCAAAGGCTTACTGGTTTGCTGCACGGGGACACTAAAGGGGATGATTGAAGGTTGTTGGGTTGTGATGAGTTCGATGAATGGAGCAGCGATGGAATAGCAGACGAAAAATACGAAACGCGAAATCTAGATATGTACATCGTACCACCTTAAGGGGCTAAAAAGTGATATCAAAAGGTGAATGGTACGTAATTAAAGTCAAGGTGAATGAAGTTTCTCTCTAATGTTGATAATGCTTGCGCACGTGACAGACGGCATACCCACAACCTAAAGATTTTAGAAATAACCAAGTAATTTCAGATGACAGACAGCTCAACTAAATTCAATTTCATCTTTAACCTTAGAATTATTTCCGCTCATTTATTCGTTCGTGAACCGTGGCATGATTATCTAGTAACATCATAGAAGTAAGTAGGCCCTCTACCTCGAACAAATATGAATCCCCTGCACTTCTTCAACTTCAATAGGTACCTAAAGTTTGCAATCACACCCACCCAAGCCAAGACTTGCTATAAAAACCCAGTTTGGAAGCCATTCTTTTAACAAAAATTACCTCATCTCATCATCCTGATAGTGTCTTCTAGATAAGTAAGCTTCGTCTGGCCTGTTGGTATCCCTGTGGTTTTTTCCTTGCAAAGCAGCCATCTGGAAGGCAAAGATAAAGCCACGACCAACTTCCATCGGGTTAAAAATTGAAACCCATCCTCTCCAACCACAGAAGCCACCATAATATTTCGCACCCGACTCGGCAGTAACTAGGTATGGCGTATGAGGATAGGCGTAGTGGAAAAAGATCGCTAGTGGCACGTTTTGCAAGCAAATTATCAGAGCTGGGATCACGATGTTGACGTCTGCGAACGTGAGTTTTGCTGTTGGTTTCAAAGTATGCGTGTCTTGGAGAATCCAGAATATGATCTATTGTGCTTGGATTAGCAGTGGCCCGCTTCTCGGAGGTGGGGCTGGAGGTAGGCTTACGTTTTCAATGAACGTTAGCCCCACGATCATTTTGAAAGCAACGAGTTTGGACAAAGCAGCGTGGCGAGTAATCTGTGGCTTCAAAATCATGTAGAATTTTAGTATCGAGATGAACGCGAACGCCAGCGACAGGCTACTTGCTATCCCGAGCTGGCACACCTATCAGTCAGAGCTAGTAACCGCCAGCAAAGCAAGCCTCACCCAGAAATGTGCAAACAAAAAGGGCTTTGATCCCATGCTGTATTCACAATATATGCCAGCAGCCTGAGTTATCATCGTTGCAACAGCCACGAGAAGTGCCACAACAGGCATCTGAAAGATTGCGATCCATTTCATCTGTAAAAGAATGTCAGTTTCTGGGACTGCCGAAACTTGAGCTTGCTTGTTACTAACTCGGTACCAATCAAGACTTTCTTTCCCTCTTAACGCCGGCCCATCCTTCTGTTTGATTTCAAGTGCAGCAAAAAAGAGTTCGCGCTCCGACTCTGATGGAGCGAGGTATTGGCAAAACAAGAGAAATAAAGTAGCAAATGAGACTGCCTCGATGTAAGAGAACCATGCGTTAATGAAGAGAAAGATCTTCGGAAAGCAGATCGAAAGGAACGCGGTGAGCGAATAGTATGGTATGACGAGGCATATTTTCATGATTCTTGGCCCTAGTCAGTGAGGAAAACAATGGTCTTAGAATACCGACTTACTTGTATTGTTCTCTTTGGTTACTCAAATATGTTGCATGCTGCGCCATAAGTATGAGAACAATCAAAAAAGATATAGCTGCGGCACTGCCACCGAGAATAACGGCAAAGTGATGGAAAGTAACATTTCCGAAAATGCTCTCCTGTGCAACTGTTGAAATCAGTGTCAAGTTCTCACAGAATCAAAGAAACCTTTCATCTAGTTGAAATTACCTTCGGTCAAGGAAGGAGGGGCTGGACAAGTATGGTTTGAAATCGTCATTTTCAAGTTAAGTCTTCTATTCGATCGTAGTGGCGACTGCTGGTGTTGATGGGACTTTGTCACAGAGTAATTTAGAGATAATCGTCTTCAAGTTCAACAATCAGAGTATGATTGATGACCACCACCGCAAAGAATGTTTGAAAAACTCTTGTGAGAGATGAACAGATGAGAAATGGGGACTTATATAAGGCAAATCACATGGATTCCGACGCCAATCCGACAGGCATCGAGATGATCGAATGCTGCAGCTTGTCCTTTAATTTTAACTCGTAGCATTCCAAATCATTCAATGTTTAGTTTGCAACCAGTTCGAACCGATCCCAGCGATCCCATTCATTTTAAAATATCTATACATATACTCCCCGTTGGGAGGAATCAGGAGTGAGTGCTACTTGCTTGAACCAAATTGGGCTTAGCTGCGCGTCGGTTCCCGAAAGTAGATTAGCATGGTCGCCTCTAATGTGACGACCCCCTTCTTTTCAGCCCCAACCCAGCCTCGATTTGGCATGCAAGCCTCGACCCCACGTTTTGTGCCTCGTGCCTGCATACATATGCTGAAACTTCTGATCAAATTTTAAAATTAGGCCTTGCCGCCCGCATCCTTTTGTTCTCTGGGCTATCCAACGACATGACAAACAGCTAGACGAGGAGCCTCCATTTGTTGACTTAACAACCCCGCCAAATGGAACTCTCCACTCGAGCCAGCCGGGGCTGCATGCCCTGCCGAAAACGGAAAATCAGGGTAAGATCGAGTCTAGGGCGTGGTGTTCACCGGTGCAACAACCCAGTCCTAGCCGTTGGACTGACACAAGTAGTGCGATCAATCTAGGCCTCACTGCCAGATGTGTGTGAAAAGATCCAAGCACTGTTACGGCTATCGTGAAGAAGCCGATCTGCGATTTCTGGACCAGACCGAATCCACTCAACGCAAATTAAGGCAGACATCAAACGTCGACCATAGCAAAGACCTTTCCACGTTCCTTACGCGCTCAACCAGTGCAAGCCAAAGTCCAGACAATCCTCTTATACCAGCAAGAACTCGAACACCAAGTGAAAATTCGGTTTTGGTGACCCCAAGGTCTCCAAACTACTTGATAAACCCCAGCATTTCTGGAATACAATTGGACATACCATCTTCAGAACAGTCATTGAGTCTGTTCTTTCACCAATACGTCTCTCCAGGAGATGATGAGATCCCTGGAATGAACGACTTCTTACCCCTGTTCTACCAACAAGCGCCAGCTTCCTCATGCCTGAAACTGTGCGTCGCCGCCACTGCACACGCAAGCCTTGCAAACCAATCAAATTCCACGGCTTTGGGACTGAAGGCATGGGAGGCCTACGGAACAGCCCTATCATCCGTCAACACTGCTCTTGCCGACCCGTCGAGTCTTTGAAGGATGAAACGCTCTCTGCTCTTTTCATCTTGGGTATGTTTGAAAACATCAGTGGCCAGCAACTGAACATCTTTGGGGTCCACGGATGTGGCATGGACCGCTTGCTCAACGTCCGCGGCCCACAAAGCTTTGCAAGTACCAAAGGACAGCTAATCTCTAAAGCTGTGTGTGCTTATCTCCAAATCCGAAATCTCAGCCTAGGGAGACGGCCGCCTCCACATGAAGAAGCCTGGCTTGCGGCCCTGAATTACCGTTATCCGACTCCCTATCGACGATTTATGCTAAGCGTCTCTCGCATTTGCCATGCCAGGTCAGATGCTGAAGGTTTATTATCAAGCATCGAGAAATATTTTGGAGATGGGAATGACGGGTCCTTGCAGGGATATTGTAGCGCATTGACTGATATCATCGCCGAAATGCAGATTATTGAAGCCAATCACTGGTCATGGGCTCAAGACGCATCAGACTCGTGGGCCTATATTTCCGTCAATGGGCCCAATTCTAACACAGCACTGGGAGCTAGTTCTGACAACCTTGTTCATATATATCACAGCTTGTGGATGGCAAATATTTGGAACTGGAACCGCAGCTCATGCATACTCCTTCAATGTTCCCTTCTCAAATGTTTGGAGAAATCATCAGTCATCTTCGGGAGACTACCTGACCATGACAGCCTCGAAGCGAATGCTCGAATGACCATCCAAACAATGATTCGCGACATCTGTGCCAGCATTCCCTTCATCATGTGCGATATCAACAGCGAAGGAGAAGCAATCATAAGTCAGCAGACAACAACACCTGTTGGCCAGAACATGGCGCAGCTATGGTTACTTTGGCATTTCCACACCGTCTTGCGTTCGGGACATCTGTTGCCTCAGCAGCTGAAGCTTATTAAGGATACCATTCCCAGAATTGGGCACGGAAAGGGTATCAGGCAAGCTTTGCAAGGACGCGGTCGTGTAGCTCCATAAAAGAGAATGGATCGGAGCCGAGATCACAGTCTCGAAGCTCGGGACGAGAGTCTTTGCGGCTGAAATCTCTACATGGCTAGGACAAGAATTTACAGCTATTATGGGAATAGAAATGGATCTAAGCTAGCTTCTGTTTCTATGGAGGAGAAGGGAGTGTGGCTCATCTCTTCGCTTGGGAGAGCATGGTAGAGGGGAATCGGGGGCTGAAGAAGAATTGATGGTTCGATGAGTGGGATGGCGTGTGAAAGACACAAAGGATGGGAATCCCTCTGAAGGCCGTCAAGTTTACTCTGTGCAGAGCAGAAACGAGTATTGGTAATGGAGACACGCAGTATAGTGTTATGTACATAGATATAAATGTTTTATATCCATACTGTGCTATCCATTACTACTCCCAAGTACATCATAATGTGTTAACATCATTCATCTCCCTATATTGAGCACCTCTAACTATGCCATTGGTGGGTGAGGCAAGAGCGAGTAGCACTCAGGTAGTGCGTTGAATGGTCGCTAGCTATTTCTGGCAATGGCACGTACGGCCGTACCATGTAGTTCATGCCGAGAAGGCCTTGAACAACAATGCAACCCCGCATTCTTGCATGTGACGGCGATGACGATCTTGGTCATATATTTGGAAATATAGCGGTCTACCATTGCATTGTTATTCTCCTAAGACAAATATGACATGAGTACAAATCTACACTGTTTGACTTGCATTATGAACGAAGAAATACCGGAAAAGTTTGCCATCATACTCCACCAGATGCTACCCGTGATTAAGTTTCCTCGGCTCGAGACGCGTGGACGGACATAAGCGGTGCCGATGCATCGGACTATATTGGGGGCTGCTTGGATGACGTTCTATACCGAACAGCGCGGGGTAAGAATCTGGGGATAACTTGATTTTCTCAGTGCACAGTGATTGATAAGCCTGCGGTGATCAGTGATCAGCCCGGACTTATCATTAGTTTTTTTTTTTTTGGCTAGGAAAGAAGGTTTGGGGGCTATTTCATACTTGAATATACAAACATGATTCTACTTTCCGCCACTAATCACAAGGCTGGTTTGTGCGAGGGCATGGATTAGTGCTTATCTGCATGCACTTATAGTTTGGTAAACTTGGCCTTTGCGAGATACGTCATCTCACGATGTGCATTTTATGATCTTCGGTGTGGTGTGGTGATCGTAGTTGTACTATCAGGTATTTTTTTTTTGACAAGCAGCATGGTGATGCATACAACCTGCACTATCTAGTTACCCTTCATACGAGGATACCAGTACGATGTATTGCTGAGGGGAAGTAGTTCTTGCCAGGCAGACTGAACTTATAATAAGGAAGCCAAACTTCCTTCACAACCACATTAACTAACTCGAAATACACCGACAAACAGCAAGCAACAACCACCCAGCCAACAAACGGTTAAGCACCAACCATCAATTTTTATTTCAATGTCCAAAATCATCGATAAAGTCAAGGATGTCCTTCATGGCAGCCACCACTCATCCAACCTTTCCCAGACCGTTCCTCTAGCTGGCAAGAAAGTCGGGCCCATCGGCTATGGCCTCATGGGTATGACAAATTAGCAAATCGTAATGATATATATTTGTAGCTAAGACTCAAACAGGAATGACATGGCGCGCAAACCCACCACCAGCTGAGCAGGCATACAAAGCCATGAAAGCAGCATTGGCAGCTGGAGCCAATTTCTGGAACGGGGGCGAGAACTATGGAAGCCCACAACGCAATTCGCTGCACCTGCTCAATGAATACTTTACCAAATATCCAAAGGATGCGGAGCACGTCGTGCTCTCCATCAAAGGCGGATGCCTCCCCGGAGAAATGACACCAGACGGCAGCGAGCAGAACGTCAAGCGCAGTATTGACGAGTGTTTGCGAGTTTTGGATGGCAAGAAATTTCTCGATTTGTTCGAGTGCGCCCGCGTCGATCCCAACGTGCCATATGAGACTACTATTGCTGCCATTAACAAATACGTCGAAGCTGGTAAGATTGGCGGAATATCACTCTCGGAAGTTGGGGCGGAGGATATTAGAAAGGCAGCTAGTGTCGCCAAAATCTCTGCTGTCGAGGTCGAGTTTTCCATCTTTTCAACCGATATTTTGGATAACGGTGTTGCCTCGACCTGCGCCGAGCTGGGCATCCCGATCATCGCGTACTCGCCCATGAGCAGAGGTTTCCTCGTAAGCTAAATCCATACTTGCCAGCCACGTGCAAGCATAAACTAATTCTTCACCTAGACTGGCGATATCAAGAAGCCAGAAGATATTCCTGAAGGCGATATGCGCAGGTATTTCCCGCGGTTCCAAGGCGAGGCATTCTATGAAAATCTCAAACTTGTCGAGGAGCTCAAGAAGGTGGCAGCCAAGAAGAACGCTACACCTCCCCAGGTTGCTATAGCCTGGATTCGTGCCCATAGCGGGAAAGCCGGGTTTCCTATCATAATCCCTATTCCTGGAGCTACGACTGAGGCCCGGGTAGAGGAAAATACAAAGGATATTTCGTTGACGGAGGCAGAGATTACGGAGATTAATAGTATCTTGAGCAAGTTTTCAGTGATGGGAGACAGATACCCAGCTGACTAGATATGAATTGTATTCTGTGCTTGTTAAATGTTTAGTATGAACATTTTGTAGCTTTGGAGTATTATCAGAAAGCTTTTCAACAATTCCACGCTTCTACCAAAGGTATGCGAGTCATTTCTCTTAATACGACTCATGTCTTCATCTCACTACCTCTGAGATAAGTATAATCAGTGCAGGAGGTTTTGCAATACATCGGGTAAACAATTGATTGTATATCGGCGCCCTCGTCGAGAAAGCAGACTTAAATCTGCGATTTTCTTCCAAGGGCTCTCTGAATCTCATCACAAACAGCATTCGTGACTTCTGCCGTTGTCGCACTTCCACCAAGATCTTTCGTCATGACACCTTTCTCACAAACGTTTTCCACCGCTTCAAGCAAAGCATCTCCTGCCTTCTCTTCGCCAAGCCACTTCAACATCTCCACCGCTGTCCAGAAAGTGGCAACCGGATTCGCTAGATACTAGTCAACCCAGATCAAACAAATATTGATGTGCTACTCACCAATACCCATTCCAGTGATATCAAACGCAGATCCATGGATAGGTTCAAACATAGAAGGGTTCTCACGAGTAGGGTCAAGATTACTTGTTGGTGCAATACCAATCGATCCTGCTAGCGCAGCAGCAAGATCAGAAAGGATATCTGCATGCTATTCTTACTGTCAGCTCCTTTCTTCTCAAAACAAGAACTAGAGGGAAGCACCCACGAGATTCGTAGCAACAATGGTATCGATACTCTCCGGCTTAAGCACCATCCTTGTCGTCATTGCATCAACTAGCATCTTCTCAACTTTCACATCCGGGAACTCAGTCGCAACCTCTTTAGCAATCTGATCCCAGAGCACCATTCCGTTCCTCTGCGCGTTGCTCTTCGTTACAACCGTAATATGTTTCTTCGGTCGCTTCCCCGCGGTCTCAAACGCAAATCGCATGATGCGCTCCACGCCATGGCGAGTGAAGATTGAGACCTCCGTGGCTGTCTCCCACGGCTGATTTATGTGACTTCGGCCGCCATGCCCTGCATACTCGCCTTCTGAATTCTCGCGGATGATGACCCAATCTAGATCACCTGTTTTGCAGTTGCGGAGAGGTGATTGCGTGCCCCTGAATACTTTGGTTGGCCGCACGTTGGCGTATTGTTGAAGCGGCTGGCAGATTGCTAGACGGAGGCCCCAGAGGGAGATATGATCTGGGACATCTGGTATTTAGCTATTAGCATGTCGATTCTCGTGATATGGAAGAGCAAAACTCACCAGGGGCACCGACAGCACCGAATAGTATGGCGTCAAACTTCTTCAGAGTCTGGAGAGCATCATCTGGAAGGTACTTCCCAGTCTTCTTGTATGTGTCTGAACTCCAATCGAAGTTCTCGAATTGCAGGTCGAAGGTGCCTACAGTTGTAGCCAGCTTTTTCAATACTGTGATGCCGGCTGAGATCACTTCAGGTCCGATGCCGTCGGCGGGAATCGAGGCAATCTTGTAAGTGGGATGTTCAATAACTTTGCTTGGAGCCATCTTTTCTGTGTTTGTTCGGAAAAACTGAAGAGCTGACTTAAATTGGATTGAGATTAAGAGTAGACGTCGAAGGAAGTACGAATACTTTTATGAGTATGCTACAAGCTATCGAGCTAGGATGCTCCGTCCTCGAAGTCCAGAGCCAGTGGCGACTAACCCCACATGAAGGCCGGGTTTTAGCAAAGGCGGGTAATTGGTTGACACCGTCCAATTGTGGGGGCCCGGAGAAGCGCTTCTCCGAAACGCCTTTCCGCTCTTATAGACTGCTTCAATAAGGGATTGCAGTGGAAATTTCTACTATGATATTGAGACTCGTTGGATTCATTAATATGCAAATTATTCAGAAAGTCTTCACTGCCCCAGGTTCCTGCTCCGTGGTCTCTCCACGGATGGGACGGATCTTGACCCAGCCACTCAAGCTTGAGATTAGGATCCCTATAATTCAAGCCGCATCTTCATTTGAATTAAGTCGCGTTGACATGTTGCTTGCGTTGTCTCTATCTCCATATTAATGGGAAAGTTTTATAAATTTGCCAAGGCTCTCTTCCACGCTCCCCGCTGAGGTGCTTCACGCTGGTCTTCTACTCGATACACTTTGAGTATTTCCACTATTCTCTGTATTGATTGAGCATAATGTGTGCCATGACCACGAAGAAAGTAATGATAGCATCTTATTTCGAAAACGGCGACACACAACTCATTGTCAATGAAACCCAAAATCCTCCGTTAGGCGACTACTCTAGGGATAAAGAGGTGGCAATGGGGAGTTAAAGATCTCTCTGCCCTGATCGTTGATTCATTATTGAACCATTTTTGGATTTTCATCATTGAAGTTGTCGTCACATTCGCAGTTGTTATTGCCGTCATGCTGCTACGCATAGCTTCGTAGGAAATAAGGCTAGTTTATCTCCTTACTGGTTTAAGCAAAGAACCCCTTGGTTGCAGTTTCGATTGTGCCGGAAGCAACAACTTTATCGGGTATTATTAAAAATCAAGCTAGGAAGGGACGCAAGGAAAGAATCCCTGAATATTATGCGTAAACAAGTTGCGGGTACGAAATAGTTTGAATCGCTATGGGGTTCGATTTTTCTAGTGTTTCGTAGACTCTGCAAAACTTGGTCAGCGAGCTTTGTCATATAAGAGCGTTCTAACTAATTTAGCAAGTAGAGTTTCTGCTGACTGACATTTGATTAAAAGGACAATCTCTTCCCGATATTTGGACATGGTGATTAAATAAAGCAGGTAAACTTCCTTCCCCGACACAGTTTTAAGTTCGGCGATAGTAACTAGCTGCCGATCATCGCAAATATGTACGTGTCTTCTAGTCGTCAGATCCGTAGGACGTGAGAGTGGATCGATATAGAAATTGTCGAATTCGCGCTGTAGATAGCGCTGTAGATAGGTATTGGTGTGGGTCGCTTGGAAATTACCGGCCTGCTCCTGAGGCCCAAAACTCAATTTCCCATCCTCAGCTACTGCTGCACGATTTAGATGGCACCATGGAATCAATCCCCCATATGTGACTCCGAAAATAAGGACATAATCGGTGATGCGAACGCGTTCCATATATGAATCTACATGCTCTACTCTGATGAGAAGTGCACCTAATTTCCTGGCATTGAGATTCCGAATCCCTTGTCTGAGATCAATCTGAGGCTGTAAGACTCTAGTCGTTGGGTCCCAAAGGTTTCGTGGGTATGCTTCAGAAACCACAATGTCGGACTCCAAAAACAGTTCAGGAATGACCAACCAGAATCCGGGCGGTAACGCAAACTGGCTATCTTGCTTTATGAAGATGGTCTGGACATTCCAGCCCAATACTAAAGCCCCTGTTCCAGGAACGTTAGATTGAAATCGGGCAGACGTTGAGGAAACAGGCTTACTTGAATGAACCTCCACCAACTGACGCTGTGGCTTCCTTGGATCGAAACCCTCTAAGTCAGTCTGGCCCGTCGAGTCGTACGAACTAAAGATGAACAATTGAGACATGTCAACACGTATATACTGTTCGCTGCTAGAAGAAAGTCGTTTTAGGTGGATTGCTGGTAGCCGTCCGGGAATATGCCCAATGGGACAATTCAACATCGCTAAATAAACCAACCCAGATGGGTAACCCATATCCTGACACATTAAGAATTCAACCTGGAATCCTTTGTTGGTAGAGACGAAGAGGGAACGTCCTGGAGTTTCAGAATAGAACTGTGAAATGGTATCAGAGTGCTGGAAGACTTCCGGGGATGGCGCCAAAAGACCTTGAGGCTTGCGATTTTCCAGATCATCGTCTCGATAAAACTCCATTGTTGGATACTTCCAGGCAAAGAGTGACTGGTCGTTTGTAACCTTTAATATTTCTTCCTGTAGACGAATAAAGGCATTGGTGCCCTCTCCATATAACAAGGGCATGTTGATGTTGAATATTCCAAGTAGACAGTAGGCCGTGTCTTCGACACGGGTGGTCTGACGATTTGCAGCCCACGACATCCGGCGAGCAATACTCAGTCGCCGCAAGTCCCCTCCACTCAAGGCAAAAAGATCGATATTGGTAATTCCGGAAATGGCGTCCATATGGTCTTCTTTCATCCCAATGGAGCTCCAGTTCTTATCAAAGAATTGGAGCTTGGACGGAGCCAGTAGCTCTTGCAATGTCCATCCACGCGAAAACCAACGGGAGTAGGGACTTGATGAACTGTATCGAATGCCATCTTCCGTGTAAAAAGGGTGCCGAGGATGCATTGAAACTGATACCTCGGGGTGTACAACAACGTCCGAGAGATATACATAGCAAGTTGCAGAGTCTTTGTACCATTGATACATGGAGTTTATGGCCTCGGATAACTCGGCAGAGCTTGTTTTGTCGATACAGCAAGTGTCGATCCAAATATATGCGTAGCCATCCGCACGAGCTTGTTTACAGCTGTTTCGCAGTTTACCAAATCCAGCTTTTTTCTCTGTAATGGATATATCTCCAGTGATATCCTGAAAGGATATTTCTTCAGTGCCCCCTAACAGAATGGAAAAATCAGCCGGTTCTCATTCCTTTGTGTTTCTGAATTATTTGGAGAACATTTAAATTATGGTATCCGAGTTCTTGCAGGATAGCTTTTTTTTGGGCGAGAGAAGGAAAAGGTATATGAACCTTAGTGAACTCACATGTGTGGGAGAGTATGGCGTACTCGGGAATTCCTTGGTTTCCTGACCTCTGATTGATGACTTGTGATTTGGCAGAATAAAGGCCTCCACTGCCCACAAAAAATTCTTCCAACCTTAAATTTGTCGTTTGCAAGAGTCGCATAGTGGCAGCTACTTGAGAAACGATAGGAGTGTCCAATATATTGATGTTGAAAACCCTCCAGAAGTTACAGGTCGGATGTCGCTACAATCAGTGGATCAACTCTTCCCACAACCGACGCCGTTGCGCTGTGATCGCGAGTAGCTGAGTCGACTCGTTCGAACGTGAATTTGGTGAGATCTTCAAGACTTCGCGTGAATAGATATGGATTAAATGTTGTTGAGGGCTAAGAGCATCTAGATCAGAGGTCGTCGCAAAGTGTGTTGTTCCATAATTAGCCCTAAGCCACTGAGAGAGATGTTGAGAATTAGGCTTAGGTGATCAGGTCACGGGACGCCGATCACCTAGTCGGAGATGCTGAGAGTGTATCGTCCAGGGTATTGGCCCATTATGAAACTCGATTCCATCCATTTTTGGTGCAGTAGGAATAATTTTATGATAGAAAGTGATCTTCCCAGACGATGAGGTCGTCTTATAGTCGGGTCCCAATTCAGTAACTGAGCTCCAAGCAAGCGTTTAGAGGAATACTCGTACACGGAGGAGCTGCGTACCTCTTCGAAACACTTCACAAGTTTAAAATCACAAGTTCAAAACGATTACAAAACCTAGGAATAAAGAGAGAAGTAGGGAAGTCAAATACTGGCGAGTTCCGACTGTATCTATATTTAAAGAAATCCAATACGCACGGTCGGTGGGAATGTCGAAAAGTTTAGACTATCTCTGGTTAGAGATATGATAGAGCAAGCATCACACAAACTTTTGCAGAAGGTGAGTAGTAAAATGGCAAGCAAAAGTCCTGAATTGGTTCCCAAAGTGTGCGGTACTATATGAAACGTGCGGTTTCCCCATCTATATGAATGCTCCAAACCCTCAAATTAAATCAACATGTATCCCCGTCTTTTTGTAGACCGTATATCAAGCTGCCTAGAACAGAGCAACGAACATGGCAGATATCAGGAACAAGCCCGAAACAGCGAAAGTGGAAGCTCCGTTGGACTTGGTGGTGCTTGAAGGAGAAGTGCCGGTGGTGGTTCCCGAGCCTCCAGAAGAGCCCCCGGACCCGCCGGATCCTCCAGCGGAGGTTTGACTGCCGGAGCTGGAGCCTGTCTTGGTAGCGGTAGATCCACCGGTGGTTGCAGCAGATGACAACAGACTTGCGGGCAGTGTGACATTGGCGCATGAAAGGTCATATAAAGGTTTTGTGCCCAGGGTGGCATCGCTGGTGCTGCTGCCCAGGACACCGAAGCTAGGAACTGGTGTCGTTGGGGCAGCATCTTGGAGAACATACCACCAGGTGTTGACTTTGCCGAATGCAGATGCACAGCCAATTTCATCATAGAATGTCTTCGCATTGGCAAGACTCGGGACACCAAGGTTCTCAGTCTTTCCGCTGACGGGCCATCCTGTCTCGGTGATCCAAACTGGTTTCCCACCTCCAGCGCCCGCAGTGGCGTTGTATGCCTCCCAGAAGAGATCATAAGCAGACTCAATGCCGTTGCTCACAGTGCTTTGGAAGTATGGGTACTCATCCACACCTAGCCAGTCAATAGCTGCGATCACAGGGTTGTTTGTTGAATTGGTCCACGAGTTCCAGGTATCAACATGGCCGATCAAAACATCCTCCAAAGCCGTTCCCTTTAGTGCAGTCTTCACTTGTGTAATGTACTTGACGAGAGTTGCCGGATCCGCTCCAACACCGGTAGGATCGTTCGCAATGCCAGTAGTAGAAATCCGGTATAGATCTTCGCTGCCAACAGAGAGTCCGACAACGAGATCGGTGAAGTCTGTCCCGTAATTTGTGATAGCGGCGGTGAGAGCCGAAATCTCGTTCGTTACACCTGCTTGTCCACCAGACGCCCATATTCCGAGGAGGAGAGATGTTTTCGTTTTGATGGCAGCGGGAATTGCTGAGATTGGATCGGCGGTTGTCAAGCCTTGCTGTACAGAAAATGGTTAGAAGCTGCTAATTGCCAAGAATGCGAAAAAGGGGACAAACAATCATAGTATACAATCTAGCACTGGTGAAGGCTCCAGAAGTTCCAACTAAATTCTGCGCGGCCTTGAACTCGGCCTCGAAATCAGCTTGCGCCTTGGCCGCACCACCTGTGAAGGTGCTTCCATAATTGAAACCTTGGTGAACAGTAGCCGAGACCGAGGTGGAAAGGGCAGCCGCAATGGAAAGGAAGGTAGATGTGCGCATCGTGACGGCAGGATTATGTATCCTCGACTTGGTTTCCGTTTGCTTTCCGTTTGGAAGAGGCTGTGCCGCGTCGCGTTTCCTTGGCAGAACTCTCGGATTTTGCCAAACTTGCTGCACAGATGAAAAGAGTGGATGAAAGACGCAATTCGAAGACACGAAAGAGTGAGTGTCTTTTAAAAGTGAAATAATAAGAAGGAATGAACGACGGTGGACGATGGCTGAACTCAAAAGGTTGAGGAAGGGAGAACGAACAACACGAGAAAGTTGGGTTGAAGGACATGACGAGTGAAACGCCTTACATAATCATGCGTCAGGGGAGGGCCAATGAAAAAACAAGATTGTTTTCTTGGCTTTTCGGGAATGTGGTTAGCTCATTGGGGCTGTGCAGATCAGGGGTGCAGCCCATTTTTAGTGTTCGGATGAACCAGAAATAGGAGGCGTTTGCACGTGATACCTCATCTGGAGTATCGAAAGCCGGCAATTGAAGTTTGCGGAGTATTTATCGGTTTCCATCTCTTTCAACAGATTTGATATAAGGCCGAGTTAAGAGTTTTCCCACCTGGTACCGCTCAAGCTTGGCCCTGAATATATCTCCTCACGTGATAGAAACACCGACGAACTACCCAGTCCCCCATGCCTGGATGTTATGTCGTTTCCTGTGAGTTGTACAAACGAAAGGAGCGTAAAGTGAATTATCTTGTAGCACTTGTCACCAAGTTGGAGAAAAGTGCCTCGGCCAAGGACTACAACGCAATACTCGGCTCTTCTAATTGACAGAGAGGTGTCAAATCCGCGCAGCTAACTCGAGAGGTGAATCATTTGTATTACTAGCCATTATTACTCTATTCGTCAATGCTCCTTCAACAACCGCAAACTCCGGCAACCAAGCCAGGTGTTCTACAAGCAGCTACAGCCATGATGGTACACAACTTCATCTCCAGCTGACTAACGGATTCGCGAATACGTCTCCCACGTCGACTTTCTCTCCTTACGTATTGATGATTTGGATCTCTCACCTTGTTGTGAGAGGTGGCTTTCTTTTTTCCTTCTTTCTAGTCTTCCGGCGAGTGCGTTGCCTCAGATTCCCATGTACGTATGATAGCAGTATGACATATCGAAGGCTCGGACTGGTAAAAGGTTAGCACGGCAAACTTTTGAGGGGTAACAAATGAAGGTACTTGGGCATCATCTTGACCCCTCTTACTGCAACTACAATTGAACTTCGGATTCTTGTTTGGTGATTGTTCCATAATGGCGTGGAGATGACGAGAGATATCGAAGTTTGTTATCCAAGTCCGATGGAGGGAGATAGTACTTGGAGACTCTTGTTGGCGTCCTATGATAGATGCGAGATACAAGAACTATATATTAACAACTTAATCTTGCCAACCACTGAAGAGGAAATATGATTCCAAAGCCAGAGTGTTAGTGTTAAGTATCAGGAGATATCGGGCGGTGCCTCGATCACTTCACCCCCAGCAGGTTGCAGTGAACAGTCATTTTCCAGTACTCAACTCAGGCACCGTTGCACAAATAGGAGTCACCAACGCTCAATATACTATCTTTATTGCGATGATAGCCGAAGGCGCCCTTATATTTTTAGCCCTTCGCGACTTGAAGGGGGATTTCGAAGCGGTGACAGGCCTGGGGGCATCGCCAGTTATAGCTAGACTTCAAACTTTTTCGTGAATAACTCGAGTGCGTCGGTCTTGACAATCTCAGTAAAACATCCCACTTTTAGTATAACTCTCTCTCAAAGTTATTAAAATTCAAGGTTTCAAGCCGAAAGGGGAAGAACTGAAAGGTGGATAGTGAGCAGCTGACTATATTTCCTTGTGGAGCTACCTTTAAGGAGATACTATTCTACTGGTATTTTTAAGGAATTGATAGAGAAAATTATTACAACAAGCACTTTGAAGGTGCTCCCTGTCATGCGAGCATATCGGAGTCGGGAGGAGAGCGGACTTTAACTCCGAGGCCGGTGGAGCACTGCAAATTCTCGCCTAGTGAGTCACGCCCTTGGCACGACAACATTTTCTACTAGTACAAAGGAGATTTTTGCCTTCAATCCTTTATCAATCACACTACTCAACATATTTATAGTAGATTCAAGTCTTCAAGCCATCATGTCTGAGATGTTATCAGCTATCGAGTTAGTGCCTACTAAACGAACAGAGTTCTTGTCTACACCGCCTCGAAACTTTATTTCTGTTTCGACTCCTGTGCTTGCCGACGCACGTGCTACAGAGGACACAAAATTGAGCAGCTCATTGCAACTTCCCATTGACCTGGAAGATGGAGGTCTGAAGGAAGGGCGCATCATTGTCATCATCGCAGCTTTGACGGGAGTAAATTTTCTTGGTAGTCTTTGCAATGGATTTATCACCATTGGCCTTCCAAGAATCGCATCGGATCTTTCGCTCTCCGAGCATCTCATATTATGGCCATCTGCGGTATACTAGTGAGCATATTTATGTTCATAAGAGGCCTTGGATGCTAATAAAGTACAGCTTGACGAGTAGTTCCTGTCTCCTGCTGGCAGGGTCCATTGCAGACGTTATTGGTAACAAACGGGTCAACCTGCTAGGTTGCTTCCTCACCAGCATCTTCATCCTCGCATGTGGGCTCGCTCGGACAGGTATCGAGCTAATTATTTTCCGTGCAATGCAAGGAGTCGCAGTTTCGCTTTGCTTGCCAACTTCCGTTGCTATTGTTGCCAATGCAGCTCCCAGCGGCAGGAAACGCAACATTGGATTCTCGTGCCTAGGTTTTGTTCAACCGATAGGCTTCTCTTTGGGCATGGTTCTCGAAGGGGTCATTCTCGACACTGTGGGATGGAGGTTCTCGTATTATCTCTGTGGGAGTCTCTCGCTAGCTTTGTTTGTGGTAACTTTATGGGCTTTGCCAAATGATAGCGTGGTTGAAGGTTCCGTCTTCGCCAAGCTAAAGAGGGAGATTGACTGGGTTGGGGCGCTGGCAGCTTCGACTTCACTGAGCCTCTTCTCATATATCCTCGCGTGAGTTTCCTCTTATTCTGGATCGTTCGAGTTTATTGCTGACAATTATCATAAAGGACGTTAACAAGCTCTGTATCTTATATTTCTCGGCCTGTCAATATCGTCCTACTTATTATAAGCGTTGCTTTGATTCCAGTTTTTATCTGGTGGGAAGCTCGCCGCGAATCCGAAAACCTTCCAGCTTTGATTCCAAACTCTCTCTGGAGAAACACGGTCTTTACCAGTGTTTGCCTGACAGTATTGTTTTCTAATGCTGTTGCCAATGCGATGGAAGTCTTCTGCTCACTTTTGTACGTATTCACTTTCATCCCTCCTTGCAAGCTGCGTTATTGACCTATCTTTAGCTTCCAAGAAATCCAACACACCACGGCTCTGGGAGCTTCCCTGCGCATCGTCCCGTCGCTCTGCGTGGGCTTCCTCATTCAACTCACAACCGGCCTCCTAATCCATCGCACAAGCCCGTACCTCCTCGTTCTCATCGCTCTTCTTTTGAGCGCCGGCGCTCCTCTCCTAATGGCAGTCATCTCCTCTCACTGGCCATACTGGTACGCTGCCTTCCCAGCACAGCTGCTGTCACCTTTATCCTGCGATATCTTGTTCACCATTGGTCTGCTGGCTGTATCTGAGGAATTTCCAGCTCATACTCAAGCGCTCGCTGGTGCGGTATTCAACACGGTGGCGCAGTTTGGGACTAGCCTTGGGTTGACGTTGATTGCCGTTGTCGCGGCTTCTGTGACAAAGAATGAGGGAGATCGAGGAATGGGGAGAGAGGAGGAGCTGTTGGCGGGGTATCGTGCTGGTTTCTGGACCGCATTTGCGTCGATGGGACTTGCATGTGTGATTGGGGCTTTTGGGTTGAGGAAGATGGGGAAAGTTGGTGTGAAGAGGGATTGAGGTATTATTTGCCAATTCCGGGGCAGAGAGCAAATAAAAAAGAACTAGAGAAATGAACGAAGATTTCCGGGATTAGGAAAGGCTTACACTGTCGCCTAATAGAACATACATACAGAAAGCTTTTAGGATTGAGATCATTTCAGTTTGAGTAACAGGAGCATATACCTCAAGCTACGGAGAAAATCCACCTGCAGATGTTCGGGCACTACAACCATCTGACTTTTTCACAGTTCTTGGTTGGGATCCATACGCCAGTCGAGCAGACAGAATTGCACGAGAGCGTGGTGAATGTGGAGTTTGGATCATGAGGCTAGATCCACAGGTCGTTGAAGAAATGAGAAGAGCCGGTGAAATTGTTCCGATAGGAGCGATAGGCGTTAGTGAAGGCGGCGAGTTTCAAGAATTTGTTTTCGAACTTTTAGACTTGGAGTTGGAGCGTGTTGGGCCCAGTCGAGGATCTCGCGATGGAGGTTTCGGGAAGCCTTCCCATCATCGTGAACCTTCAGAGCCTGAAATAATGCATCCGCCAGGACCGAGCGGTACAGGCCAGCGTCGGTCAGGAACTGGCAGTGCAAGACAGGACGCGAGAAGGCGCGGCCGAAAAGATGAACTAGAGACTACAAAACGATCTCAAGGCGGAAATCGCAAGAAGGGATAATGGTCCAGAACTCTATATTGGAATGGGTAGACTCGTAAGTATTTTGACCCATAAGCTTTGCAAAATTATTGGTTGACAATAAGATAGAGGTGTAGAAGTATGTCAGTGCTATTGTGACTGGCGTTGTGCTTTTCTTGCTGCAACATGCGTTGAGCTTTCAATTGGTCTCTTGGATAAACAAGTTTTGGTCTAAAAAGCTTCTACATCAGCGGTGAAAATTTGGCATTGGGGTTTTAAATCTTTCCAGATTAGCCAGAGTGCTGGATGTAGAATTATTAAAAGTACCCAGCGTTGCGTTCAACAAAAGACATCTGTAAATACCGAACGCCCATAAAACAAGTGGCTAATACAAAGACCAAAGTGTTTACGGATTTGAATTTTAAATTCTACTGCGCTGAGGGGTTATTATTAAATGATTATTAGACTTATGGCCGTGAATTATAATAAGGTTAAACTCAATGTTAATATAGTTTCCACTAAGACTCACAATCTATTAAAGCCTCTTAAGGATATAGTTATAATAAGACGCTAAAATATAGGCTAGAAAAAATATCTACTTAAATAATATTCTAATAAAGATCGTGGAATTGAAACTTACCTATTGAAAATAATATAGAGAAATGATGGATATCGTAATTCATAACATATTTCCATGTCAAATTAAAGCCTACAATGGTTACAGTATGGAACTGCGAGGCACTACGGAAAACCGAATCTGGAAATGAACAGAATTTGCGTGTGTGGTCATCGAGTATATTATAAATGCGAAAAGAAGTAGATGAGAGACGGGCGGCGTTGAAAGCTACTTTATCGTGCACTTTAAAACACCAACTCGAGAGTCTCTCAGTTTTACCATGGCTAGCAAGCCTCTTGAGCAAGTTATGTCAGGATCCATATTCGAATCCTTATACACTTGCGTGCTGCGACAACTTCGGTACAGCGATTGATGGATGCTGATGAGACGCTTGGACATCATACTATTATCAGCAGTCTTGAAAAAGTATCCATCCACATACAATATAAATAGCGCTTCTGGAAACGGTCTTGCTACAAGCCAACAGTGCGTCAGAACAGCTTAATGGAAACTAAGATTTGAGTGTCACTTCAGTTCTCAATCCTGACTAAGGTGCTGAAGAATGTATGACCGCGAGATATTGAATCATACGATACATGAGGATACTGCACCCGTTAAAATCAGGCCTTGTTTCGTGAAAAGTGCGATCGTCCTAAAAATAGGCAGCCGGATCCCGGCTTGCGGAGCTTTGTATGTTGATGTAACCTCTCATTTGTGCAGATTAAGCTTCAGATCCAAATATACCCAGAAAAATGACTTCAACGTCATTCTATAGATTTGCCATGTGTTCTAAGGCGCTGAATCAATCGCTACGCGTGCCGAGTTTCAATCCCGTGGTACTCCCTTCACTTACCCCTGTTCGTTCGCTAAATTTGATACATCTCGTTTAATTTAAGGGGTTAACCGAGGACCCCTATCTTGACATCCTCATCGTTTTTCCGACTCGTCCCTACAAACACGTTTTTATAAGAGTAGATTATGTGGGCAGAAACAAGAACTCTGGTTTCTGGCTCTGTTAGTATGCAGCTCTCGATTAGAGGCAAAAAGCTTTTGTTCAATAAGTCAACGCCAAGAATAGAGGTATCTTGATTTCGGCTATTTTGTGTTCAGGCAAGGGCAGGAATAATATATCCTATACAATTACGCTCCGAGATTCGCGTACTGAAGATCCCCGGCCCCACATGTTGTATAACTAGGGAATGTATAATAGTTGCATCGACTATCTTCATCCTTATTAAGGTTACGCGTCGAGTTGAGTTCGCGGTGGACGTACTCGGAGCGATAGAAGGCTTGGCAATGGCTCAATTGCCAGAACCAAGCTTTGTATTGGCTTTTTGGTGTGGGGCCCCACGATCTATTATAGATCATCTCCGAATTATGAAATTAAACTAAGCGTTATCTGCTCGTACCTGAGTACTGTACATAAGCTGCCATCATTCCAACTGCGAAGCACGCCACTCTCTTGACCGTTGCCAAAATCCAAAAGCGGTCTTTTCTTTAGAAGCTGCAAGATGGGCTTGAACAATGTGTTTTGGCGCTTGTGCGAGAGCTTCTATAGCACCGCCGAGCCACCGCCACGGGTACGCACGAAGCCAATGGAAGTTCTTTGTGTAGGGTTGCCACGGTCAGGAACAGAATCTTTGCAGAAGGCTTTATTGAGGTTGGGTTATGACTACACATTTCATGTAAGTCCTTCTTTTAATAAGGAGACGGCGATTTCTGCAAATGTCTTGGAGTTGTGTCTGTTATTGCGCAATCCTAGTCAACCGACAAGCTGACGTGCTTGCTAACAATATATTGATCAGGGATGGGACATGCTCTTCGAGGACCCCCATCGCATGCAAGCTTGGGTACGACTAGCACGCAAGAAGTGGTATGGCGATAAAACAGGGGACTGCACAATTACTGCCGCCGAATTCGACCAACTGTTGGGCCATTCGGTAGCAGTAACCGACGCAGCTGCATCTTGCTTCGCAGCAGAACTCATCGCAGCCTACCCTGATGCAAAAGTCATTCTCAATGTGCGAGATCTTGATCGCTGGCACGCAAGCGCAGTCAAGAATCTCTGCACCGCTATAAACGATACCTGGACAGTATGGTTATGTTGGTTCCACCCTACCCTGTGGTGGATGTATCATTGTCACCAAAGAATGTTGTGGTCTCGCCTATTTCGCTGCACGGACTCATCGCTGAATAGCGGGATTGAGGTTAATGGAAAGTGGATCTATCGAGAGCATTGCGCTATGATCAAGGGTCTTGTACCACAAGAGAGGCTACTGGAGTGGGATGTGGTAGATGGGTGGGAGCCACTGTGCAAATTCCTTGGAAAGGAGATACCAAAAGAGTCGTTTCCGAGAACGAATGATGCGGCAGCTTTCCACCATAGGACACACGATGATCTGGACAGGCAAGGGTTGATTGCTATGATCAACATGTTTCTGTTCTCTGTCGTATGCTTGTGGTTGTTGATCGCCGCCTGGAGGTTATTACTTTAAGACTACTGATTGTTAGAACTCGAGAACTTAGAAGAGATTCATTTAACAATACATCAAATAGTTTCGAGAGGATCCGTTCACCAAATGTATGAGCGCTTCTCATACATATATTAGCATCCACACCCACCTCCCCCAAGTTCACCATCCCTCACCATCTTCACAACTTTCTTGATTTCCAGCTCCCAATCTCTTTTTTTGTCAACTTCGCTTTCCTTCCATCCACTCCAAGCATCGACCTCGTCATTCCATGCCGCGACCCTTCCAAGTAAGGCAACCCCGCCATCAAAGAAACCTCTTTTCATTCTCTCTTCAGCCTCTTTCTTAGCCCCTTCATAAATGCCCTCATACCGATCCAACGGCTTGTCAATCTCCTTCTCAACCACTGCTACAATCTCGTCTAACCTGGCTCGGAAACTGCACACATAAATCTCGTTTCCTTCTACCTTCTTATTTCCATTGACGACTTCCACGATGGATTTTCCAATATCTCGATATGTAGACACAGCGATCTTCGTTCCCTTATTGTGTGGAAAGACAACAACACTTGCCCAAAGAGCATCGATTCCCAACACACCGTCGGTCTTCAACCCATCCTCGAGAATAATGCCGGAATAGATAGCTTTCCATGTCATACCACTCTGCTCGAGCTTTTGCTGGATCTCGAACCGAGTCTGATATGGGGACAAGAGTTGTCGGATTTTGGGGTTGGAAGTATCGAGGTTGTACTCTGAGGGAATGAAGAGCTTAACGCCTGATTTTGAAGAAGCGTCAATAATTGATGAGGTCAAATGGATGTCGGAGCCTGTTAGTGCGCAGATTACAGTGCTTGTCTTGGCGAGATAGGTCTCCAGTCCCGAAGCAGAGAAGTCGGTTTGGATGTGAGTTAGGTTAGAATGCCCAATTTTATGATTGTGATTGTGCGAGTGGCTGTTCGAAGAAGTGATATCAACACTCGTCTCCCGAGTTATGACAACGACTTCTAGATTTAACTCGTGCGATAACGCATGGAGTAGGTGGGTGAGAACTGGCGAAGTTGGAGTCTGTAAATTTTTTTCATCAGTGTTCGTTCTAGTAAGAGATGAGAGTGAAAAGGAAGGGGGAGTTTGAGGGTGATCACGTGAGATGATTCTATTGAAGACTTACGGCTACAACCACAACTTTGCTTCCATTTTCAGACATTGCTGCAAAGATTACAAGGGATTGAAGGAGGCATGGAGAACATGTTTTAAACGTTTCCTTGAAGATCGGCCCAGCGGGAGAGGGGTAGCCTTAGCTCCCGGAGTAGTGGAATCTTAGCCCTTCTTTTAGCTGCCCGAATGAAATCCACGAAGATAAGTTCCTGTCTCAATGTTTTAACCATTGGTCCTTAACTAGGATGATTTCCTCTGGGAAATAAGTAGAATCATCAGAATCTAAGAGTTACTCCATATTATCATGTAGCAGAGAGGAAACCGCTGCCGGAGAAGATAAAGGACTTCGAGCTGTGCTGCCCCAGAAGTCGCTTGATAAAATCATCCAGTCCGAATGTACAGAGGGTTATCAGAACAATTAGAAAAAAAGACGTGATATCGGTGCAAATACGACACAGATTCTCGGGAGATCGACCTCGAGGCTGCGGTTGTGGCTCCCCTCACTGCGCCACACATACCCCTAGAAAAACTGGGCTCATAGGGGCAAGACCGCTGAAAGTCTAGTAGACGTCATCCATCGCCTCATCCATCGCCCAAACCCCCCCCCCCTCTCCTCACGCCATCCCTCAATTTCTCACTTTCTACCTTTCACTTCTTTTTTTGCTGTTACTCACAAAATTTATCGGTTCTCTCAGGTTGATATACCCTAGAACTGAGATGTAAAGCTAGCAAATGCTTATGTTTTACGACTATAGATATTGCATAACGGAAAACACTGGTAAATATAATTTTTGTCGCTGGGATTGTCTTGTAGCCACATTACACCGTAAGTTTCTTTCGCTTGAAAACTCAATGAAGTCATCCTACGAACTGAGAGTAAGCATGGTAGGCAATCCTTCAACTCATCCGAGCCAACACAGTGGTCCAGTGAAAATGTGTCCGTCGGGTAGTGTAGGATGCTTACAGGGGCACAGCCGTACGGCACAGTTCCCAAGGCAGAGCGAGAGCGAATGCCGATCTTCCTCCTACCTCATAAATATTACCAGAAACCCTTACTTACTTTACAAACCTTCCCAACTTTAAAGCTTTGAGAATTGAAAGCATCGTTCAAGAGGACTCCTAGAAATCTAATTTTCCTTGGCTAAGCAACAATCAAGTTAACTCATTAAGCCAGACTAAGATAACGACAATTTGCATCCTCTTGTAAGCTCCAAAAACCAGCAGCTTGCCTGCTCCTCCCCAGAAAGAATGGATTCAGAACTCCACTCCCCTGTCTCCCCGCACAGTACAGCACCACCCCAAAAGACCACCCAACAAACCCAAGGGGCCTCTGTCGGACTACCGTCAACCGGACCGCTTCACTACAAGTCGCCGGCCATAGTATACAAGGGGGAATCTCAAAATCAAGGACCCAAACCACAAGCCGTGGCCTTGAGCTCGTGGCAAAGTTTCGCACTAGGTGTGCTGGCGTTTTCGAGTGTTGTGACAATGGGATTGGCTATTGGGGTACTTGCAATGGCAGTTAAGCTTGGTCAGACGGTGGAAAGTATGCCCTTTGATGGGGGAACCGTGCATATGTTGAGGGTTGATAACAGCGAGCTCTGAGTGGTATAGTTCTGTTAGGAATTCGGAAAGGAAGTGCGGTGATAGAAACATATGAATCGAGAGTGGAATGGCTTGTGGATATAGTTTTGTCACTGTCAATGGTTTGGGAAGGGCAGTAATTCGACTCCATATATTGGACTCAATTTTCAGAGAATGCTATTCCTATATGGCCCGAAAGGGCAATTACGTTCCGATTCCCCCAATGTTTCCTTCACACAACATCTTTCTCTCTTCTCTATCCGCTCGATCGAGGATATTTGCTTGGGCAGTTACGTGCCAGGAAAGAGTCGCATAATTGCGTTTAGTGGCCACGCTCGTAATTTCCCACGGTCTGCCAAGCTGCGATAAACAGTCTTGAACCTCTTTAACAAATTTGCTCTTGCTCCTCATTGTCTGTCCCTGGTGAGAAAGAAAATGGATTTCTAGGACTGCCAACGATGCATAACGTCTTGAGATGAGTGTATTCTTTGAGAACATCCCTTCAACCGTCTTGCTCTGCCTGGCCAGTAAGTAGGCTTCTCCAGATGTGTAGATATACTGCGAGGTGTCTGGTCTTGGCTTTGTGTTCCAGCTCGCCAAAGGAGTACAGTAAGGCGAGTGGATGATATTCCATGCAAAGTTCGTCTGGGAAGAAGATCGTGTCGAGCTTGGCGTTGACTCTTGCTCCCTTCATGCATGGATTATGTCTGTCATAGCCATCTCTGAACTGGGCCCGTTTCACTTCGTGCCCGTTTATCTCAGGAACGTATTGAAGTTTTAGTGCCGTACAAGCCCAAGGCATCGTGCGCATACTTAACGCCCATGCGTTAAATTCGAGCTCCACGTTGCTTGTTTTGCGTGTGAATTCTTCAGCAAAGAGAAGCGGATAGAGTGGTAGAATTAATTGTCGAGAGTCGCAATGAACTCGGGCTGCGACCGGAAGGCGGCTATTGTTCTCAATCACGGAAGTGAAAGATAGACTCGTGATGCTTGCATTTTCTGCCATTTGCAGAAAATGACCAAACCTACTTGCCTCTACGATCTCGTGCCATTTTTCCGACTCCGCTGTACAGGTATACCTGGCGATAATCTGGATGTACCGTGGTGGAAGAGTAAGCTCCCATATCTGGAGACGAAGGTCCGCAGGAAGTCTTGGGAAATGGTAGAAGGTTGCTCGTTGTGCCACATTGGATGAAACTAAACTTGAATTTGATATTTTGCAAGCCTCAGCATTACGAATACTCTATATATACTTTGGAATCTGATCTGAACTGAATTTTAAGAAAAGACTTAACTAATTAATTGGGTCCCAAGAAAGGAGGGCTGATCACGTGCCTGATCCAGCCCAGCCCCTAGCGCCGTTGCCTCATTGCTGCCTTATTTCGGCAGCTCGTCATCCTGAGAAACAAGCAGGCAAGCTCATGCTTCACTCACAACGCCAACACCATTGCATCTGCTACGACCACATCCCCGTTTCCTTTCGTTCTTTCTCTTACGGCACTTATCTGGCTTCTGCTCTGCGATACTGGACTGGCGCTCTCTACCCGAAGCTGTATTCCGCTACATTCCTTCAACTCTGACCATGCGGTTACCTCGAAGTCCGGCCCACGCCGCAATTCTGTCCACCATCCTCTTCCCCTTTCTCGCCTCATCTAATACTCTAGATTGCGGTCACGTCCGGACAGAGAGCGTGGACTGGGCCTTCAAGTCGTTAGGGGGTCCAAAGTCAGTGCTCGATGCTGTGGAGAATTCAGCGACCTGGGTGAACACGACATACACGATCGACCTCTGCACCGCCCTCAAGCGGAAAGACGACGTGCCCGATGATCAGAAGTGTCCTGGCGGCACCAGATGTAAGTTTCTTAAGCACACTACATCCACAGGCTAGGCTTTGCTGACCAGAAACAGTGTGCAGTATCGAGCGCGTGATCAGCAAGGATGATGATAAAAACGATGTTATTGCCAACGCCTTTCCTGTCGCTGGAGAATTGGGCAATCAAGGGGGCAGACCCATCGATGCGAAATGGTACAGACTGAAGACCTCGAAGCTCGATACGGACGCTGGGAAGGAAGGAGTTCGGCTCGAAATCAAGGGCGGGTTCAAGCAGGTGGATAAGAAGAAAAGATGGCAGAAAGCATTTGTAGAGTTCATCTGCGATCCAGATCTGGAGGGCGATGAGAATCTCTGGATTCCTGAGGATGAGTACGAGGGAGAGGAAGACGAGAAGGTCGGCTCTGGAGAGCCGAGTCTACAGTTTGTTTCTTACGATACATCGGGTAAAGATGAGGATGTTCTGAACCTTTTATGGAAAACCAGGCATGCCTGCGAGGCTACGAAGAGGGAAGAAGATGAAGCAAAGAAGAACCACTGGGGGTTCTTCACTTGGTTTATCATCATGTATGGTTTTCCCCGCCCATATACTGTAGACAAACCAACTGACTTATGAACAGTGCTTTCTTGTCGACTGCTACATACCTCATTTTTGGCTCCTGGCTCAACTACAATCGTTACGGTGCACGCGGATGGGACCTCCTTCCTCACGGCGATACGATCCGAGATGTGCCATATCTGCTTAAGGATTGGATGCGAAGGGTGCTGAACACATTATCAGGGCCTGGCACGAGGGGCGGATATGCCGCGGTATGAAGACCGAACATGATACCGTACGGCTCAACGGCGGAAGTGCATTTTGAGGAGAACGGTTCTTCGAGCTAGAGTGTAAACACTTCATGGGACGGCGTACGAAGGATGGGCATGAGGGCTTGAAGCATTGTAGCCTTGTATCATAGCCGATGCTGGTCGGATTTTGAATTCTATGTATAACTTGCAGTCATTTGCTGAATCTCGAGGGCTGAATGTTCGTGGCCTGCTGAATATTCTTGTCGTTTTGCAATCATTTCCGCTTACCACAGGTGCCAGCGGAGGCCTAGCTCAAAGTATGGCATTGGCAGGCAAGTTGCCATTCATTAATTCGTTTTATATCTCCTTGCTTTCTTTTTCATTGTCTATCTTTTGCCTAGTCCCAAAGCTTCAATTGTGATACAAAGGGTTGAGAACTCAACATTCGTTTCTTCTTACGTCGAGAAAGCACTTGGACCCAGGTTATTCTCTTAAAATATGTATATAATGGGATGGCTCGTAATGAACTCTTCGCATGTACCATACTGCTAGAGCAAATCAAAGCATCGCCAAGCTGTATGTGATTTGGTTCAATTTGTAGCAATATTCCAGAACGCCATCAACAAAGGACTCGCTTTGTCTAGGCCTATTTTCGGACATCAAGAAATCTACCCAAAAGCCACGTCATTAAAGCTATCAAAACCAGGCTTCCTGTTATACCATGGGAAAGTCAATTCGCTTTCTCCTAGCACAACCTGTGCGGTGTCGCGAATTCACCAAGTCTCCCCGCCGCTGACCTTCGTTCCGCTCTATTCACCATAAATTTGCAATGCTGTCTCTTTGGCGCATCGTACCTTGCCTTCTTATTGTCCACCAAGCGAGGTTCTTCATATGCTCTCACGCACTTCTTCCTTTCAAAAAATTCGACAACAGCGCAGCGACGTCGATCTCCGACCTACAACACGCAACACGCGCAACAACACGCATACCAAACCCAGTCTACGATACTCAATCGAATATTCATGAATCCACGATGTCTCACGAGATGTCTAACAACCAATCGCGTAAACGCCACTCAGATGAGCCGCTGGAGACCACACCCTCGAAGCGCGCCAGAGTCGAAGAGCCAGAGAGATCCTTGGAGGAACGGGAGACAGAACCCCTCAACATTGGTGTCACGAACAATGCGAAGAAGAGAAAGAGTGATGGAGAGGGGGGGACTGGAACAGCCAAGAAGGCGAAGGTGCGGCGTTACTGGAGTGAGTCCGATCTGAATGACTGGTACACTCCTGAAGGAAACACGGGTACATTCCCTACTGGTACAGACCCCTCGATAGCCCCGCCAGGCTTTCGTGTCCCTGTGCCGGCGGCACTAGTAGAAGAAGCCCCTGAGCTGCTCGAGCAACCACGAGAAGATATCACCAAGCCGATGGGACAACAACCAGGAGGAGATGTTCTCGAGCCAGTCGAAGAACCAAAAGCATATTTCCCAGAGTCTGTTGAACAACCACAAAGAGATATCCTTGGGTCAATCAATCAACCACAAGCACATTTCTCTCACCCGGTTGAACAACCAAGAGGAAATGTTGTCGAGCCAGTCGAACAACCACAAGCATATGTCATTGAACCGCTCGAGCAAACGCGAGGAGATGTTCCTGCGCCAGTCAGCCAACCACAAGCGTATATCCCTGACCTGGTTAAACAACCGCAAGTCGATGTCTCTCGGCTTGAGGAACAATTAAGATTGGAGCAAGCAACACCTGAGCCTTTCAATGTCACCCACCCGGAGGAGCAACCGCAAGGAAAGTTCCACCAACAAGCCGAACAATCGAGCTCAACTATTCCCAGCCTTGAGGAACAATTAATATCAGTACAAGCAAAGCCCACTGTCCCTCCAAGGAAAGTTAAGAAAGTCCCATCAATCTCAACCGAAGAGCTCCAAAGAATGGAAGATGAGGAAGAAGCTGAATTCGCCCGAAAACGCTCACAAAAATCCCTATCCCTGTTCGCCCGTCTCCACCACTCAGTGGTCAATAGCAACCATAACTGGTGGCATGACGGAACAAACCAAGAAGTGAGCCGCCGCCGCCACTACGGAGACGGAGATGACGACGACGATGTGGACCCATTGGATGCAGATTTCCAAGATGTAGATTACGAGTACGGTGAAGATGAAGATGGCGGAGATCTAGACGCTATTCGCAAGCGCAGAGAGGAGGCGGAGGATCCGACCTACGACCCGAACTTCGTTGCGGAGGAGATTTCCGACGCAGGGTTGAAGCAGAAGTATGGCATGAAGATCCCGGATTACAAGCCAAAAGGCCCAGGCTGGGCGGAGCAACAGGAGGAGCAGCGGAAGAGAGATGAAGAAGCCAAGGCATGGAAAATGCTGAATTCGGAGCTGGGACAAGGCGTCACAAATGCTGCATCTTTCGAGTATAAGAGTTGGCACAAGGAGTGCAAGGCGTTTTTTGCGCAGGATAAGCGGGCTCGGGCGAAGGTTATGATGGACGATGGCGTACCGTTCCCGAAAATCCAGGCAGGGTTCTGTACTGTGGTGTCTCGGGATTGTGTCAGAGGGGAGAAGCTTCGGATTTGCCAGCATGATGTATTGCGTGTCTTGAAGGGATCGGGAGTCCAGGTTGATGGGGAGGAGTGGCTCGAGCGACTCAAGCGTGAGCGATTGAGATGGCACCCAGATAAGTTCAGCAATAAGATGGGAAAGAAGTGGGAGGCTGAAGCGAAAGAGCTGTTCCAGATGATTCAGGCTCTGACAGAGAGAGAGAAGAAATGATGATATGGCGCGAGAACATGGTGTTCGAGTTGCTTGGATGGGAGTCTGCTGTGCATACAGGGACGCTGATTGATTGGTATATGATGGCAATTATTGAACTGTGGTACTTGGATGGGTGTAACTAATAATTGCGTATAAAGAGCGCTAGGAGCATCTCAGTATATGATCTCAGTATAGCAGTTCCAGATTCATGAGCTGCGCTTTTGCAGAATTTGCAGAGCAATAAAAAGAAAGTCCATGCAAAATCGTCTATTGCAGCAAACTCCGTTGTGACCCAACAACGCCCGCTGTACTGTGCAATAACTCTTGCCTTAATCTGCACTATCTCTTAAATTTAACTTGCATAAACAGGAGCAAGCCACTGAATGTAGAAAACCACCAATCAGCAGATGATGGATACTGGTTCTTCTCCCACTAGACAATGTGAAACTGTTTCCGCTCGAAGACCCCAACCTCAACCAACTTCTCAATGTCTATATGAGTGATGCCCACTATGTGTGCAACGCCTCTCAACTTATACGTCAAACCATCCACCTTCTCCAAGATCATGGGCGCCGGTATCCCATCTAGCACAACCACCTTGCCCCCGTTCTTAAATCCAGCCTCTGGCTGGAACGAAGCCCCAAACAGCCCTAAATTTGTCACAAACATGCTTGTATACTGCCTCGTAACCGTCTGTTCTAATTCATTCGATTGTTGAATACCTTCCACCTTGAAATTAACAAAATACTCTAACTTAGCTTCAGCCTTGCTCAAATCATTCTCAGCCGCTGCAATCTTCTCTTTCAGTAGTGTTTGATGCTTGTCCTTTATATCTCCTTCGCAAGTGCACTTCTCAAATATTGAACGATAGGCAGAGAGCTGCGTGGTGAAATAATTCATAAAGGTAGCTTTAAATTCAGCTATTAGTTGCGTGCCAGGAGGGCCTTGCTTGGCAAGGTGAAGAGAGACGATCGAGCAGCATAGCTCAGCAATTCCAATGGCTGCCTTTTGTAAAATTGCTAGTTCCTCCTTGCTTCTACATTGCAGCAATATGTTCTTGATGTGCGAATATTGTGGGACGTAATTCCCATTGTCGGGAACTACTGCGTTATGGTCTCCAGAAGCTTTCGCATCCGTCGATTCCATATCCTTGTTCGGCTCAAGAGGATTCCGTTCTGGCAAGTTGACACTCATTATCTGGTTTTTGAGGTTGGGGAAATCGAAACAGGCTCCTCCTA
The DNA here is from genome assembly GCA_009732865.1 of Stipitochalara longipes BDJ. Taxonomy (NCBI): domain Eukaryota; kingdom Fungi; phylum Ascomycota; class Leotiomycetes; order Helotiales; family Hamatocanthoscyphaceae; genus Stipitochalara; species Stipitochalara longipes. Next base: position 105,571 of record ML769339.1, read on the forward strand.
GAAAGGTTTCCGCAATGAATGCTTCATAAAAAGCGCCATAGAGCCTGCAGAGCGTACCATAACGCAATTCCCAACTCCTTGAGAAAGCAGCCCTCTCCCAGTTCTTGCAAGTCAGATTCTCAGGAGTGGTCAGTGGAGCCAAATTGCATTGGAGCTTCATCATCTCCACCCAGACATGAATATATCCCGGAATCTTGGCCGTTGCAGGGAATTGTAACCCAACTAATTCTGATCCCAAGCTACTGAAATGCTCTCTTAAAGGAGGCGGAAAGGGGATGAGGCAGCTGCCAGGCAGAAAAGGTTTTGCGGATTCAGGCAAGGTCCTCGATGGGTGGTACTTTTGTATGATCCCTTCAAGCTTCCAAACCAGACCAAGTCTTCTTATATCAGTCTCCCTTTCGAGGTAGGCCGTGTGATCAATAATATCGATCTCAACGCCCATAACGCTCAAAACACGGTTGTAGATGGACAACCGACTGATATTTTTCGACCACAGCGCCTTTATTTCCATTCTGTCCAGCGGGGTTCTGGGCGCGGACGCACGTTCTTTCATATACCAAGACAGATGCGAGATACCATGCAGTGAAAATGGCTTCGTAAAGTCTAGGACCCAAGAAGGGAGATCTGGGCTCCGACTCGCCTCATAGTAGGCATAAATATGGCCAAATTTGTCGTGGCATAAGACATAGGTCGTCAACTTCATAAAAACATCGTCCGCAGAGGCAGAGTAATCTGGCACGAACACTTGCTTGGAGACGGGGTCCAGCATTTCCCGCAGTGCATATATCCTATCTCTCGGATCGGTGCTCTGACGGTATGCTAACCTTAGCAGGAAGTGACTAGGCGGTGCCCAATCTGCCAGCGGATTGCGTTCCGTCAGTTGCATATTTATTGTCCAACTACGTTCCCCAATCTTGATGAACTCCCGCCCAATATCGATCTGTGCGCTCGTAAAAACAGCCAAATCGCCAACGAGAGGTCGAGATTGGCGAGTGAGATAGGTTTTCAATTGACCTATCTTATCGCGCAGTTGTCCAGTCGAGGTCCAGGTTCGCCCACAGTACCATCGTGGCTCCGTTTGCGCAAGCGCATACTCTTGAACAGTCCATATTCGATACCACCAGGGACGCTTGAGGAAAGCATCTGCAGCTTCTAGAAAATGTATTGAGTCGAATCCACACTTTTGGATACGTGCTTGGATTAGACGGGCATCTTTGAGGTCCCTCTCCGTTTCCTTTTGCCACTTTCCGCGAGTTGACGTTAGGTCAGTGGTTTCTAATTCTAGTGGTCCAAAATCTGCCTCTTCGACATCTTCAAGGTCAAGATACTGCATGATCATGGCGCTGCCGTCTTTCTCCCTACCCAGAAATATTATGACGTCGGCAGCATTGCGGTAGATATCACCCATCATAGATACCTGAGAGGACTTCTCAAGGTCATGCACTTGGTTTATGCAGATTGCATCAACCCATAAAACACGTTCGTCTTCAAGCTGTCGAAGGCAAGAAAGAGCGTCATGGAGATTAGCTGCAATCTCAAAGGGTTTGCCGTTTACTTCGATGATAACGTTGGCATCAGGAGAACCCCAGACATAAGATAGTGCTTCGTACGGCTGGCTACGAACACTTTGGACAGTTATTAGTTCGATTTTGATAGGGTCCTGCGGTTGGCCAGGTAGAAGCTTGATCAGTCGAATCTGAGTCTTGGTGTCATCGAGTTGGACGACGGAATAGATCGGATCTAGTGTTGTCGCAGGTCCTTCTTCATGTTTCTCACGGCTGGGCATAATCCCTTCCAGACTTTCCTTCAACTTGGATATCTCGCTCAAAGATGACTTCTTCGTGGCCAGGCCAATACAACACTGCACAGCGTGGAGCACATCGGCGGCCGTTCGAAGTTTCTTCAGCTGCAGCTTCCCTTCGTCGTCCTTGGCAGACATTCCTTCAAACAGCGGATCATGGAAGACTGTCTCGTGTTAGCACTTTTCTCATGAATCTGAGCCGACATACTCGCTGGTGCAAACCCTTCTCCGATTTCTTGCAGGTTGTTGAAGTAGCGACTCACATGCCTCGCCCACCAGCGGAGCTCGGCCTCCGGTAACTTAATATCCATAACAAGTCCGATGTGTTGTTACGACTCTACCGAAATCCTATCTTCATGTCCGATGTTGGTGTCAGAAAGAGAGGAAGGTACGGAAAGCGAAAAGAACGTGATGTGTACAGAAAGCGGTAAGGATGTAATGTGCCAGCCCACTTTTAGAATGCGGCTTTCAATTTGCGACGTTTCAACTGTGCCGCACACCACTAAAATTTAAGACCCTAAGTTTATAGGCTCTCCCACCTATAGTATAGCACCTAGAGGCCTATATTTCCCGCGATTGATCCCGTTAATTATAGAACTACTTCTAATACTCGCGACTTCTACTTTTAACTTTTAATTACACCTCCTCCTCCTCCCTTCTCCTTCCCCCTTATAGACTAGAATATCTATGCTTTTGCTTTTAGTGTACTTTAAATCGCTATTTCTTTCTCAACATTAATGTTTAATATCATAGGGCTGCGCGAACTTTTATTAAAGTAAGAGATGAACTATCTATTTCAATTATAGCCATCTTGTTAAAAGAAGCAATGTGCTTAAATCTATATCACATTCGAGTATATCGAGCACTGGAGAATTGAATTAGTATCGAAAAATGTCAGTCAATATTCTTTCGGGGAAGATTTGTAACTCACCATTCTCGATTTCAGTCGTACCCTCGCACTCAGATTTGTGCTTTCTAGTTCATACCGACCAGCGTGGAATAATGCCCAAAGGTATTGCTCGGCCAATCAAAGTAAATTTAGATAAGCCTGGCTCTCCCTTACTTGACTGCCGCAACACCAAAAACAGCTTTTCCATTCCGCAAAGAATGTCTCCTTCCTGGATGCGGTAATTCGCTATGCCAAACTGTCCATTTACCATCTGGAACAAGCGACATCTTCCGCTCGTTGGTTTTCCCCATATTCTAGATACTCTTTTGATATCTTCACTATTGGCAGAGGTATAGAACTTGTCGGAAACCGTGGTCTTTTGGTAGACAGCGCCAAGAAATTCAGTCCTGTGATAAGCTTGAGGCGACATTCTAGAGACGCTTTCGATCACACCATTCAGGATGTCCCTCCTTGCTTTGCAATCAGGAGGAAGGTGCGACATATCGACATGGTGATGTGGCGTTATGATACCTGAAAGTCTCGGAGTCAGCTTTAACTTGATTAGGAAATCTCAATATGTAGCTCCTCTTGAGACATTTGGAGTGGAAAGGCTTTGAATGTGCCACAACCCGCAAGGCATTCAAATAGGGAGGGAAATAGACTTGAGAATATGCATACATCTTAGCCCCGCTACGCGACTGCCAACAATGAGTCTCAATATTTGACTTTCATTAGAGAGTTTGCTCAAAATATCTTCACAGTCGGCTTGTACAGGGGTACAAAAAATGAGTGAGATCGAATTCCAGAGAGGGTTCTCAAGTCGAGATTGTAGATCCAGACTCAATTCTATCTCAGTGCTTTCATGTGAAGCGTTCGGACGGATGGGCTGTCCAGCGACACGTTTTCGAAAGGTATACGCATATATGACGTCAAACAACAACGTCATAGGACTCTTTGAGTAATCGACAGTAATATCTTCTGGTCCAACATCGCTCGAAATGCTGATGAGACCATACATGCGGTCGCGAATATCATTGCACTGAGAGTCGCAGTCAGTGCATAGCTTGAGCAAATCAGCCAGCTTGAAATTCTTAGAGTTAGGCACAACCCTAATGTTGCCGCTATACTATAAAGCTATCGATGCTCCAGGACCATCATAGAAATTGCAATTATCTTGCAGGTATCTTAGTGGAAGAATGACAGACTTGAAGGTGTCCCAAGGCAGGCTCTCGGACCCACACCAAAAGCTCAAACTAGAAGCAGATAGTACCTCTTGAACGATCCATACCCGCTTCCAGTAAGACCGATTAAAAAGCTTACTCAAGGCCAAGACAATCCTGTCATCAGCGCTAAGATTCCAGTAATTGAACACATACCAAAAGGACTTCTTGACCTCTGCTATAGTCTCAAACAGCCAGCGACTATCATGACGCTCTTCCCCTAACCATACCAGAACCTCACTAGCGTTTCCAAAGATCTTACTCATCATCGAAACCTGTGCATTTCTCTCGGGTACATCATCCTGGTTAATGCAGATGGCATCTACCCACATGAGACGCTCGACTTCTTCTAGTCGAAGATGAAGCAATGCAAGGCCTAGATTTTCACGGATCTTGACATTGATTCCGTTGACGGTGATGAAGCGTTCTGGTTGACAAGGGCTCTATTCATAAGAGAGGGCTTCGTAGGGAACGTCGGCTGGTTTCGATGCCTTTCATCAAGCGGCACTGGATGGGATCGTCAAATTCCCTGGGAAGGAGGACAAGATATCGTATTTCATTTTGGGAGAGTGCAGCATAAAAGGTGGCCCAGGGAACATTATTCTAATATTTATAACCACTCGCCTAGTGTATAAGCAAAACCTAGGTTTATATTCCTTGTATCACTATTTACAAAAACGTGAGTTCTGTCCGAGTATATATAAAAGTAATTTATTGAAACTCGTGTATTAACCAGTTATTTTTAACGCGAATATCTTTATGACTCTAACCTCAAATTAAAAGTAACGAGTAAACATATTAAAAGAATGTTACTTTATTGGCCAATTTGGCCTCGTCCCCCATAAAACCTTGGCCTCCCATCTTCATCCTCTCCAAGTCTCGCCATAGTGTCCCTTGCAATATTCATCGGCCCCCTCATATCCCTCTCCAAACTCTCATCCAGACGGCAAGATAAAACAGCTAGACTCGATGACTTCCAAGTCTCACTCCCGTCCGTAGAATTATCGTCTGGGCTCTGCAAGAGGAATGCAGAGAATAAGACGAGTACGAGAGCAGTTAGGATGATAAGGATGGAGAACCATTTCCATTGAACTTTGACGCATGTTGATTGAAATTCGATGGTGCCTTGTGTGTAGGCAGAAGGCCCATCCTCGCCTGTTTTTCGGATTGTGGTGGTCATTACGTCAGTGAGGTTCTTCATGAAGTCGCTGATGGAAGAGAGGGTCATGGTGCCATTCCGCCACATATTACTTGCAGTCACGTAGTCGGAGGAATTTATCGAGAACGCCCCATCGCCTACATCTATCAGGCTCAGACCAGCCAAAGCGGTAGTAAGTTGCTTGTTGATATTTATTGTAGCGTACCCACCAATAGACCACGTGCAGTCTTGCGGATACCAGATGGTTTGGTTGTCATCGGAAACATAGTCGCTGGGAGATGCATCGACGTTCCTTTTGGGAACTTGTACCAGACCAGGTTGATAAGAGCTGCTTGGCTCGCAGTGCTGCAGGGTGCCGTTGCGGTATGTGCTGTTACTTGCTAATATGTACCATGGGTCGATAGCTCTGACACCTATAGGAATACTCGAGAGCAGCTCCTCTCCTAAAATGTTGTTCACCATAGTCGACTTATATACTCTTTGGCAAGGCCTCACAGCACAGCCCACCGCAACAGGATTGTCCATCAGCCAGTTGAAACCGAAAGCAATAAAATGGAAAATGTTACTAGCGGGGTCTAGGGGGTCATCGGTATCTTCAACGGCAAATGTTTCAAATACCGTATCTCCCCATGTCACGTTTGGCCCGTTGGCTAGTGTATATTCCTGTGTCCCGGAGTGTGTATAGCTCTCTATGCCTGTGCTTGAGTCATTGCTAACTATGATCATGTCGGTGAGATCTTCGCAAGAAGAACAAAGGGCTACCGTTGAGAATATATCGAAGGTACAGTTCCCAGACTGGCAATCTGTTGCTACTAAGGTCGAAACGTTGGATGGTGGGCTGAAACTCCCGGTGTCGATAGCAACTGCCATAGAAGGATCTCCATTACTGTAACCATTATGTTCATTGGGACCAGCTGCGCTGTAGATGTTCGTCCGAGAAATTGTTGAATGAAGAGTGGTGCTAGTAATGGTACAGCTTGGATAAATGACGACCTGCTGAGCGAAGGGATCGGCGATGAATGCTATTACAACGAGGAAAGACGCGGACTTGGCGAGGTATTTGGTTATATTTCTAAACCGTTAAAATCAAATGACAGTGCCATAGAATTTACATACTCTTGTTTAGGCTTGAATGCTTGCAGCAATAATATCCAGCTTCGCGGGTTATGTCTAAGGACACGCCCTTTAATTGTATCTGTTTCAACCTTCAGGGAGAACAGGAAGGCTCCCCAAGCGCTTCGACTGGCGTAATCATACTCTTCCATATCGATGAGTCGTTGGGGTCGTTCTCGAAAGGCTTGCCATTTCAACTGGCTGATGCCTTTATAATAATAGTTAGTTTTGAAGACGTGATAAAATCAGCTCTCTTACTCTGGGAGAGTGGCACGGTTAAGCTGATCTTGAATATCACGAGTAGGATAGCGAGCATAGAGTTTATCGTAATGTCCAGTGGCCACTGTGGTAATGGCTTCCCGTCGTGAATCTTTAGCATGACAAAGATGCTAATGAGGGAGATCACGGCTAGCCCGCAACACAAGAACTCTGGTATCCATGGTTTATTGCAGTATATTTTGATATTTGCCAGATCGATGGTTTGGAATTTGGTATACGAGTCTGAATAGCGGGGCGTTGTGCGAAATGTAGAAGAGATGACTGCTCTCTAATATTTTCTTTTTCCTTTTCGTGAGAAGGGTTTTGCTTCAATGACGCTGGACTATCGTTCTGCTTGTACTGTGGCAGCTCATGGCCATCTGCGATCCAGTCCAAGGTAATGTTTGAGTGCGTATCGAACGAGATGAAATAATGAGCACGATCGGGCTGGCTCGCCATACTTAGCGTGTGCTCCGCCTTATGCTGAAGAGTAGACTGAGATCACAAGAGCGAAAGGCTCGAAGTTAAGAGCAACTTAAGCAAATGTGTGCGAAGCGATTCAACGCAAGTTAAGCATGACGTTAGCAGAGATAAGGTCAACGTCGTTATACGCCTTGTAGCCGAATGTTATCGGAACGATCGGCAATTCAGGTGGGCTGTGCCGCGCCCGATTAAGCTCTGGTTGCATCAGAGATTGGCGGCTGCACATACTGAGGCCCGATCGTTAGATCGTTATTTTGTGTTTGGGCTGCACTGCCTCGTGCTCTGGCTAGAAAGGATTGCCCACTCAACGCCGCAGGCATCTCCGCACCTTATCTCCCTCAACCTATCATTCGCTTGGCCCATCCTCATCGTACGTCAGCAGCCCAGTATTGCATTCGCAAGAAAGATGTCCATTTTAACAAGTGACAGATATAGTTATAGCCCACTTCTCAGCTCTGATGGTTTCCGCTTTGTACGTCTACACCGAAGCTCAGCAAACCTAGCTGAAGGCGAGTTTCACACGATCGAGTTTCTTCCAGCTAGATTCGACGAGCAATGTTTCTATATCGCACTTTCTTACGTGTGGGGGTCCGGATCCAGATGGAGAAGATGTTCATGTGAAGGGGACAAGTGTGCAAACACTGCGGGTTACCAAAAGTCTGGCGAGCGCATTGCGATCTCTACGGAACTCCGACCATCGAATATTGTGGATTGACGCACTCTGTATTGATCAAGATAATTTGCAGGAAAAGAACCGCCAAGTTGGTCGCATGGCCGAGATATACTGAAGGGCAACCTGCGTTGTGGTATGGCTTGGGAAGGCTTCACACGACAGCGATCTTGCCATGGATTTCATAACGAATATCTCTACCAAAGATACCGACAGATTACTCTTCGATACTGAAAACTTCAAGACATGGGAAGCTCTTAATGCTCTAATGAAAAGAAGCTGGTTTGCACGTAGATGGGTTGTTCAAGGGCTTGCATTCGCAAGACATACCATTTTGCATTGCGAGACAGCAACGGTGAAATGGGCGCGCTTTTGCGAGGCGATTCCATTGTTCGCCGAGAAGTTGGATGAGATAGTCACCCGGGAAAGCTACTCGAAGCATTTGCTTAGTCTCCAGTTACCAGGACAACTCTCAGCTCTGGTCCCCGCTCTTGTGAATTTTGCGATTCCCCCTCTAATCGTTGCAATAATCGGGGCTTTCAATCTAGTTCTGCAAGAAGCTATGGCTCCCGAGTTATCTCATTCTTCAGTCGGTCAACTTCGCGGCGTTGGTGCACATTCCCTCATTGCAGTCTATGACAAAGTTTTACCTCACGAGAGGGATGGCGAAGAACTTCATCGGCTCTGGACCATGGAACCTTTGCTTTCCTAACTACCCGGATTTGAAGCAACAGATAAATGAGACGTTGTCTTTGCCTTAGCATCTCTTGCTAAGGATTATGTGCACTTATACCCTAGATTACGGGCAATCTATCGTTCGGGTTTATAAGAATGCTGTCCAACAAGTAGTCGACATTTCAGAGTCCCTGAACATACTCTATCGACCTTGGGCGCAGCCTTCAGCAAACTTGCCATCCTGGGTCTCGACAGTCTCTGCCCTTCCTTTCAGACGGAATATGAGAAGCATCTACGTCCGAAAATATGCAGGTACTCTAGTTTGCTCACCCCACCAACGAGTATACCGTGCATCTAGAGGTAGTCGTGCCTTTGCAAGCTTCAATGATAATGAAAGCAAATTTGTTCTCACTTGCAAGGGCTTTCAGCTTTCGAGTATTGCTTGGAAAGGAGAACCAGCATCATTCGGCAGCATTCCCAGTGCTTGGCGAAACAGCATACAGGGGACAAACAATGACAGAGAACACAAATGTGGTAGCGAACTCTTGTTGCAGATAGAGACCCGAAAGGAAACCCACCACCTCTTTGGTACAATTTGACGTGCGAAGATGCATACAAATTATGTCATGACGAGGAGTTAGATACAACAAATCTCTTTCGAGAACGAAAGGAAGAGGACGACCGAATTTCGAGGACCTTAAAGGACTTTATTAGGAGAGTTCAGGACGTGACTTGGAATAGATGTCTTGTAAGATTGGTGGGGGATGGTCCAGCTCTCGTCCCCGAAAGAGAATCTTTTCTGATAATATCTGTATTCTCTCCGGTTGCGATGTTCTTGTGGTGCTACGAAGACACGAAGATGGCTTCTGGGAGTTTATTGGGGAGGCGTTTGTCTACGGGGCAATGGACGGAGAAGCGATGGAACGCCCTCATGAAGATATGATGTTCAATCTGATTTGACGAGCTAAGGGGTAAAAGTGGCTGTACTTTGATATTGGACTTGGATATCTGGCAATCAAGTAACATATCCTATAATTCGCCAGTGCAATAAAAGACTGCTAATGCTCCTAGAACAACGGACAAACCAAAATCGGCGGCCGGTTTTCGCAATGGGAGAGGTATTCGAGATGTGTCGAAACTGAGGGCTCGGAATTGCACTGGAAGCTGTCCGAACTGCAAAGTAACACACAGAAAACTCGAGTCAAGAAACTTGAAGGCAACGAACGACATTTAAGTATCATCAGATGATTAATCAAGTCGGGTGGTTGAAGTTGTCAGGAGGTTGAGCGGATGAGACACGATAAGCGCCGGCGTGTTCTCGCTAAACCCGAAAGGGGTCTCACGGGGGCGGGTAACCAATCAAAAATCACCCTGCCCTTCCGCTGACTATTTTCCTGCCGAGCTTTCCGACGACCCGTTTCAAACGCCTATGACGCAACGTCCTGCCATAACTTTTCTCAACTTTCTTGCTTCAACATCACTCGAGTACTGCCAAGGGGCAAACACTTAAACAACCTCTTCAACAGCCAAGATGCGATTATTCAGATGCCAAACGCTGCGCAGGAGCTGATGGGAGCAACTCAAGAGCGCACCCCAGCCTCCGGACCCGAGAACGAGGAGATACCTCCGCCTAACAACATGTCGAGTCCACCGACCTCGAAAGACCACCACGACCATGAACCGCCCTCATCTCGAGAGAAAGGGCATGACCACCGACCCAGCTCAAGCACCCAAAACTCCGGCTTCACAATTTCCTCGCTGAAAGGTCGCGAACAGAACGCTGTAATCCCCCCACTCTCCTTCTCTCCCTGGGACAAGAAGACCTCAATAATAGTCTGCACCCTCGGCCTCCTCTTCTTCGATCTCGCACTGCCCTGCCTAATCTACTACACTATTCAAGCGCTCACCAACCTCAATATCGAAGTCAATCTCGGTATATCCTGCGCTTCTCTCGGGCTCGGCGAGCTGCTCGAACTGCCCTTGCGCGGCTATCGACTTTACAAATATCCTGAGATCTACGCTCCTTTGGGTCAAACGTCGAAGTGGGGCTTTGATTTCTTGTTTTGGTGGTATCTTGTTGCGACGGTGATTGGGATCGTGCCGTACGTCATATCGACGAGTCTTGATGAGCCGATATTATGGTTGTTTCTTTTCACGCCGGGATTTTTAGCTGCCTTTGCAGTTGCGACTGCTGCTATCAGTCTCGTTCCATTTCGGTTGCCGTGCAGGATTAGCAGTGATGCGAAAGGAGAGATGTGTAAACCATTCACGTACTACGTCATCGAAGACTTCATTACCGTAGATGCAGACCAGCGGAGACAGTACCGGGAGGAGTTGAAAGAGAGGTGGAATGCGAGTCCGGTGTTCAGGAGGTTGCTTTGGGAAACTAATCTGTGGTGGACGGTTGGAGGGTGCATTTTCACTGGAGCTTTGGCGGGCATTACTTGGGGGTGTGATTTCAACACTGCGTACGGGTTGAGCTTTGGGGTGTTGTTTATTTGGATTGGCGTTTGGGCTGCAGCGACTTGGTTGTGGGTTAGGAGAAAGCTGCGCATAGAACGCGAGTGGTTTGCTAGGACGTTGCCAATAGATGGAGATGTAGAGAAGGAATCGGATATAGCATGAGAGAAAGAGATAATACAATAATAGATCTACTAGCAACTAGCCACCACAAGGTCAAAATCAAAATCAGAAAGAGCTACCCATGTCTTCCAATATGCTTTAATTCAGTGAAATGATAACAATTCCCTCTTTAACTCCTGCTTTCAAACAAGCTTCTTTCTTGACGGATATTCTCAGTAGCGGTATACATGGCGTCTAAATAGTCCATTGCTCTCGAGTCTCGGAGTAGTTTGGCCACTTGGATGCCAGCGAACAACATCTGAAGGACGTTTCGGTCGTCTCTCTGCACTTTAGGTTGAGAGATAGGGCCAACCTCGAGGGAACTCTCTAGGACGGCAGGAAGTTGATTGATTTCATCCCCACAAAGAACCCGCGCTAGTATACATTTCTTCATAGCAAGTTGTTTAAGTAGGTGTACCCACTCTACCCAATTAAGATCGCTGGGTCGTTCCAGAGCTCTCATGCTTGGATCTAGGGGAAGTGGAATCTGATATGTTGCCAGAAAATCGAATGCACATTGAGATAGCGCATCGTACAGTCTTGTTAGAATGACACCTTGTTCTTCAATAGTGAGATTAATTTTCAAGGAGGGTGGATTTTTGCTAAGCATTGTGACATATTCCGGAGGAGGTCGGGCTAGAAACTGATGTGGTCCATCAATATATCCGTTTTGTGGGGAATATTGGTGTTCATGCAGATTTCTAGTAAGATGGATACGAACTCGTTTGATGTAGAGCATCTCTTCGTCGTTTTGGTCGTCATCTTCGTCGTCAAACTGCGTTGAATTCGGAGCTAGATCCGGCAGATCCATAGCACTTGAGGTCTGTCGTGGCGAATTATCTCCTCGATCATTGGAGCTTTGTCGTTTTAGTTGCGGAACTGAGAGAAGTTGTTTTCCATATTCGCTGGGGTCTCGATCGTCATCTAAATCAGTGATTCTTCGATACCATATCATGCATTTTGAACTAAAGAGCTGTCAAATTTGGACTTTCTTTTGCGACCAACCAAGTACTCACCATTGAACCTCAGTGTCTTGCGCTTCAACCGAAGGGTTGCGGCATGCAGGACAAACAGATCCAGCTCCTTCTTTTTCAAAACCCTTGTAAATCAAACTCATATCGATCTTCTGTCCGGGCAAGAAAGAGGCATCCCAAGGCCGCGTACGAACAATATCCTTTTTCGTGCCGTGCTCTTGAAATGTGTATTTCCTATTCTGAACTTTCCTATAACCTGGAGCATTACGAAACCGCAATTCCAGCACCGCTTCAAATGCTTCCCATGAGCTGATGAATTGCATGTGAATGGGAGCTATTCTTCCGATGGCATCTTCTAGAATGAATGGCTCTTGTATCAAAGCTCTCTCTAACGACGACGGCAGGCCGGCTTGGATATTGAGGACCGCCTTGTACATCGCAATGTTGACTGCAAATATTTTGAACATCATGTATTTGATATCACAGCCAATCTGCTTCACCCATTGAAGTCTCGGTACTTCAGTAATATCTGCCAATGATTTGTTGTGTTCTTTGATGAGGGAATTGTTTTCTTCAAGCTGTTTTCGCACTTCTTCGAGAGCGGTTTTCTGCATATCGGCGCCGAGGCCATGATTTCGTCTGGGAAAATAACACGATGAGAATTTAAGTCCATTTAATAGTAAGGTGTAACTTACACACTCGCGATAGTCAATAGCATCCCGATAGAAGATGTATGAGCACAAAGTTCGCTTCTGAACTTTGCAACATCATCTCTAGCAAATAGTCTCCACTGGAGCTTTGATTTCGCATCTTGAAGGGCGTTTCCAGAACCGCTCTCCCTCAACCCCACCTTATATTTCTTTATCTTGTCCAAGAATTCGTTTAGTGAGTGCCGGCAATGATCCGCTGCCCTCCTAGTTGTTGCGCACAGCGCATTGAGCTCAACGGTCTTGTCACTTGACCTACTCAGAGCCTCGACCTCAAGCAATGTTCTTTCTAGGACCCAGAGCTCTTTAATCAGTTCTTGATACTCGGCTCCAGAGCCTCGGCTGCTATTTAGGCATTCGATGACATCCTTGGTTAAGAGTATAAGAGAGATGATGTCACCGACGCTGCCGACCGTTATTGGCATTTTTGCCGTATACGTGATCTGTACGGTATGGTCAAAAGAGAAGAAAGTGAACGGTAGAAATAAGTTTGAGTCGAAGGGCAGAGAGCCTTAAGCAAGGCTGAAAATCACAAGGGTGGAGGCTAATGCATCATTCGTGCTATCTTCGCCAATCAGGCCATAATACGACTCATTGGGCTGTTGACAAGGCTCTCAACGGCCGAGCCAATCAGCCACAACCAATCTGAATCAATTCCATTGCCTGATTATAAGTTAAGACGTGTGGAGGCGCTTGAGCCTTTGATTATCTACAGACCATTTGTCGACCGTCAGTAGAAGGGCGAGAGACCTTTTATACCCAGCTTATTGATGTTGTCCTCATTCTCTCAGCCTTTCTTTCTCCAATTCATAACCCCTTCCCTGCACTCGCACTCCTTCCCAACGCCCGCTCCCGACTCTTACTCAAATTCTTCACAGCCTGCTCCCTCAAACTCCCAGGGATGAAAATCCCCGCAATCGCTCTTTGCGTCACCTCTGTACTCGCCTGCCTCCCGTTGACCGTGCTCTGCTCCGCTAGACTCTGGAACCTCGCTAATGTCTGATTGAAACCAACATTACTCTGCGGCCTCAACGCTGGATCGGAGCTTGTAGGTGTATGCGGCCGGGGGAGAGGCTGAGAAGGAATGGGAAACGGAGGGTTCCTGCGGAGGGGCGACTCTTCCCTTGATGGGAGGGATGTGGGGGTGGGATTGAGTCGGGGAAGAGATGGTGGAGAGAGGGTGCGAGATTTGCGTTTCATCGATGATGCGGAGATGGAGATGGAGGTAGAGAGGTTTCGTTGCAGTGGAGATAAATTCCTAGTTTCTGAATATGAAACATTGGTGATCTCGACTGGATTCCGGCGAAGCGGAGAGATTGTCCTCGCTCTTTCTTCTTCGGTATGCTCTTCTATAGGAGCGTCCTTGTCTTCTTTGACTTGAGGTATGGATGAGAGTCGGGCTTCGATTATGTCTGAGGTTCGGAGCATGGAGCGACCTCTTGCTTGCCGTTCGTCAAGTCCTGCTTTGTTGGTTTCTGTTTCAAGGACCAGTGCAGTGGAGATGGAGACTGCTTTGCGCTCAGCTAGCATGGAGGTGATGTTTCGTATTTGGGGATTTATTCGTAGGGGCGAGGTTTCTCTTTCTTGTGCGGGTGGTAGTGCGAGTGGCTCTGGATTTCGCTCAACTAGAGCAGGAGGTTGTTGTTGTATATCAGGATACAACAGTTCTGTTTCGACGGCTGGATCCATAAGAAATGGCGAGGTCATTGTTTCTCTCGCCATATTTTCAGAGCCACGTTCATCTCCCTCTTGCGGCAAACTTTCCCTCAAAGGTGCAATATCTTTCTTCACTTTACTCTCTCTCACTGGCGGCATCTCCATCGCGCTCTCAACATCCTCTTCAACTGGTCGAAAGTCACTCCAAAATAACGGCTTATCAGCAAGTCGCTCGTTATCTTGCGCAACAATACGAAGTAGCTTATCAATCTCTGGTACCGTGCTAGATCTCGCCTGCTCCTCGTCTTGCAGTAAAGCTAGTGTCTCGGCTTTGGGGACTCGAGTAGGTTGTTTTGGCAGGAGTTGCTCGAAGGACCATTCCTCAGTTTGCTGCTCGAGTGGTGGTACAGAGGCGATCTCGGAGAGGGTTTGGTCTGCAGGCTCTTCTGTGGATTCATTCAAGGGTTTTTGCGCACTGTCTTCTAAAGGATTTAGCGATATTTCATGCCGAACCCGTGTTTCAAGAGTTCGGAAGAATTGTGTTGTCTCCGAATACGAATTCCTAGCAGGAAAATTTTCCACTGACACCTTTCCTCCCAATGGTTTGGAAATTTCGGGTTGTTGTTCTAGCTCAGACACCTTGGGATCTTCCTCTTGGTGAGAAATTTGCTCCTCTTCTCCGTCTTCGAAAGGGTTAAACACTATTTCGTCAGGTGTCTCTCTCCTTTGATGAGTCTGTTCCCAATGCGGCGAGGTTTCTCCCATGTTCTGGTTAATAGCACCAGACACCTCTTGGTCTGAACCAAGGTCAAGCTCATCAAAAGCGTTCTTGAGTTCCGAAGATGTATATGGAATAGTGTCATCTGTCTTTGCTGTATTGAGAAGGTTGATAATCGGGGGTTCTTTTCTCCTTTCAGGTGATTGAATTAACGAAGATTGCACATCGACATTGAGAGGCCAGAATGTGAAGCCCGAGGATAATGGTTTAACAGAAGTCATATCTGTTTTATTGGTGTTGTTTGCAGTAAGAGGCCAGTTGGGAGATTGAGAATATGTAGAGAAAGTGGAATTTATGAGCAATTTAGTCTCCAAAGTTGATGCTTGAGATGTCTCTTTTCTGTTGGAAGATGGAGCTGGCTCGGGAACTACCTCGGGAAACCGTAGTGCTGATATGGGGGAAGGCTGTGCATCCGAGGATTTTGGGGGGTTGAACTTGATTGTCATGGCATTGCCAGTGCGTAATGCCGAGCTCAATCTCGAAGGGAGCTTCTTCGGACTACTCGCCACGTCTTTCTCGTCCAAATAGCTGTCCCGCTCTTTCCTCTTCTTCATCTTCATGGCTAAGAAGTATACGAGAAAGCTTAAGAGGATCGTGAGGATGACAGCTCCGGCAACTATTGCGGCTATTTGAGCTGGTGTCAAAGA
Source organism: Stipitochalara longipes BDJ (assembly GCA_009732865.1). Taxonomy (NCBI): domain Eukaryota; kingdom Fungi; phylum Ascomycota; class Leotiomycetes; order Helotiales; family Hamatocanthoscyphaceae; genus Stipitochalara; species Stipitochalara longipes. The sequence continues at coordinate 121,223 of ML769339.1, forward strand.
TATCGTTGTTGGGAGTTGGAGGGTGGGCAAAGTTTGCTTTCATATTGTTAGCTCTTCCTTTATGGACCTTGACTGAACGAACTCACCTGCGGTGCAAAGGTAGTAAATCCCTGAGTTGCGGAAGCTGCAGACGCTAAGATGGATGATGCTTGTGCCGCTGCTGATCCGGAGGCAAACGCAAGTGCTGACTGGGCTGCTGCTATGGCAGCAGAGGCGGAGGACTACCAGCAAATGTTAGCAGTGCCCGTTCTACCTGACACCATTCTCCTTGAAGAAACTTACCTGAACAGAAGTTAAGCTAGCCTGCAGGTCAGACAGACTCGAACTCAGCGTTGACACATCGCTGCCGGATGCTGACGAGATACTCGTCACGGCTAGGTTTGCCAAAATCAAGCTCGAGTTTGCAGCAGCGATTGCAGTACTAGCGCTCGATTGTGCATTTGTTAATGCAAAGTTTGCGCTCGTGACGGCTAAGTTGGCAATGGTCAAGCTGGAGAATGCAGAGGAGGTGGCACTACTTGCACTTAAGACCACAACCTGTATGGTTGAGGTGGCTGAGCTTTGTGCTGATTTGATGCCATTGGAGGCGGATATGGATGCCTGTTGGAGCTGTTGCGAGAAGGTGGCATTGAGCGCGATGATGGTCCGAGAGATCTCGACCGTGGCTCTATTGACGGAGGCAGTGATGAGGTTAGAACAGTCTTGGGGGTTGTTCTGTCGAAGCTCGAGAAGATGCGGTGGACTGGTGATGGCTGCAGGTTGGGGACTGGTTGTGCTAAGCACAGTTGAATCTGTGGGCAGAGAGGAAGCAGGATTGGCAATATTATGATTAGGAAGTAATAAGTTCTGGGTATTAAAAAGATTGGTACGAAGTAAGGAACGACCTTCTTCCGGAGAATCGTCGTTATCGATGAAGCCAGCCATCAAGAATATTGAACACAATTAACCCATACCTAGAGGGCTTTATTAAGATGGGAAAGGAATTATGACAGGTGCCACATAGAGAGCCAGATAGCGTACCGACAGCGCACTTCCACTTCTCAAAGTATTAGGCCACCACCATGCGAGTAGCATTGTTTGCAACGGGGTTCTGTGACCAGAATTTCATGAAGAACTGTTCTCCACCACCACTCGACGGTTAAATTTTTCCTATGAGTCTCCTAGTGCATGATGGAAGCTAGCCACTATGAACGACTGGTTGTGCTTGCATAAAATCGAGAATGTTTGGAACCACTCAAGAGTTTCGTTTCATATTGCTTTGTGGGTGCATGAAACGACGCCAAGAAGGATGGATACCGTCGTAGAACTTGCCAGATGCGGAAACGCTAACGAAAGAACACTCGCAAGAATATAATGCGCTGAAAAAAAATTTGTATGCCATAAGATCTTTCCCGCAGAAGCTATTGAGGAGAGAAATTTCATAGTGTTGCAGCCTTGCTGCACTCGAGATCTCTGAATGATATGATCTACTGCATTGCAGCTCATATGATCGACGAGCAAGTGGATAACTTGAGTTGAGACAGGCTGTCGTCACTTATGGTATCCACCTGCTTCGTGCCCGATCATCATCTTTTGTCCGACAAGTCTTAGTCTGATACCAAATCCATGTATCGGTGATCACAAGTTGCCATTGGAAAGGAACGCAGTGACAAGATGAAGAATGGAGTTGACTTTCTCTTACGGTGTTTCATGATGGCCCTAGCGTGCTGCAGTGTGCCTAGCTTGTCCGCGTGGTGAATGTTGATAGGCTTTGATACGCCCGATACGTAGCGGGGCAGCGCCCGAAATCGATAACCCGATCCCGCAGTGCGTGTCAAACCGCTGTCAACATCAGTTTAAACCAACCAAAGACCTCGACCCACGTCTGATCTGGGAAATATACTTCTTCTCACCTATTGTACAACCACTATATGGAGATAACTTTGGTGGAAACATGATCATTCCCTCGCTGGCCACCAAATTGCACTCCGAATATTCCAAAAGGTTGAAATAATGACTGTGTCTATGAACAAACGCAGGGGTACTTTTATAGAAGAAATGCATCAATTTTCAATTAACGATAAAATTCTTTGGTATATAGAAGAGGGTAAAATCTTGAAGTATTTGAAAAGAAATGGTATAACAGAGGAATGGCGCATCAGAAACACTCGTACGCAATAACCAAAATCCTTCAAGACGACTCTCCATCAGCCGAAAATGACTCCCTTTATCACGTTCCAAGCACTAATGAGCTTATACGCTCTATGCACCTTCTGCTTCCCTTCCAACAGTGCCTGGACATTATCCCACACCTGCCCTAACTCGGGTCTATCCTTGGCACCACCCAAATTCATCTATCGTTCGTTAGTATACGATTTCTTTCCAAGACCGACTGACCAAAACATACCTTACTTGGCACAATAGCCCACTTCTCCAACACAGTTCCATCACTTTTAATTACCAAAATCGCTGGCTGCGCCATGCCGTGCTCATAGCCCTTCTTCTCGCTAATCGCGACATCCAATAGACCTCTCTCCTTGAAGTATTCTACGAGGATGTTTTCAGGATCGACAATAGCTTCACCGTTGTAGCCTGAGGTTGTGCGGGTCGTTGCAAGGTTGGGTGCGGATTCGGCAGTGATGACGAGGGGTTGACCGCCTGCGGCTGAGATGCTGGTTGAGAGGGATTGCAGGGTCTTGAGGTAGCCCATGCAGAAGGGACACCAGTGGCCGCGAAAATCTTGGGTGGAGATGTCAGCGCGCTTATACGTTGGATTTTAGAGCAAGAATTACGAACAAACTACGAATAGGAATTTGGAGCTGGCGAGGAGCTCGTTATATCGCCCGACTGGATCTTGGGATGCCATCTTTACGAGAGATTGTTGCAGAAAGAAGGTTGGGGTTTCTATCGAGGGGAGAGCGTAGAATACGTTGATCTGTCGATTGCTTGATTTAGGAGTCTATGGGTGTTTAAACTCAGAAGATGTCGCTTTGCTGATGATTGCATTTCGTCTCCCTGAGCAGACGCTGATTTATATACATCTTCAATCTCATACCAACATCACGAAGGTCGCAAAACAAAATTGCCGTCGTCCGACATCCTGTTTCAGTCTCTCCATCATCGCTGACATATTGTATTGTCAGCGCGAATTTTAAATCTTTCAATCTGTCTCAGGTGTACTGACAAATACTAGACAAGCAGCGTTGATTCCTCATGCAGGAGCAGATATGGCCCGATTGGGGTAAATTCACAACAAGATTCAAGGACTGAATATGATTATGTGAGCATTTTCAGGGTTGTGAATGGTGGTTGGTGACGGCGGACGGCCATTTTGGGGCCGTTTCGGACGAATTCGTACGAACTCGGAAATCAATGGACGAATGATTTGGCACGCATCTAAACAAGAATAACCCTTGCCATTTAAATCTCATAAGGCTGGATTACAAAGAGATGTTAGAAAAGCTTAATTTATCTCAATACAGTTCTTCCCTTATTCCATCTCAAATTCGAGGCGGCCACACGATAGTAGCTATTTTAGAGCCGAGTCGTTAGCCCTGAACATGCAAATTCTCTACTTATCAGCCTCAGATAATCAAACGAATACTGTTCAAACAGAGATGAAGACTGTTCGAAAAGACATCCCATCTACAATATCACATGATCTTACGTCCTATGTTAGCTTGCCACGTGACATCTCTCCCACATTCTTAACCACGAACCAACATATTACTACGTCAAAACTGCTTTGGGGATTGATAATAAAATCTCAATACTCTATGTAGTAGCTGGATGCCCGTTCACCGTTTCAGAAATTTTCCTGGCTTGCCTCATTATCTAGTAGAAAAAGATAAAACAGACAAGTGATAGACAATGTTTCCTCAAATAGGACGCAAGATCAAGCTTAAGCTTCTGTTTTTTTTTTGCTTCAAAATTGGGAATTAAAGACGATTAAGTAAATAGGTTTCGAAATACGCTCTTTTTGGCGGAGGTCGTAAAGATGTAGTGCATGATAACAAACAACGAGTCCGGAAGTGAACGACCGATTCCTTTCAAACCGACGCAAAACCCCCCAAATTTTTATTTTGTTTTGAAATTAAACGAATAAGTTACTCTTTCAAAAGAGCGCCTCTCAAGTCTTCCTCTAGCTGATGATAGCGGTCTTTCGCCCCAGGAGTCCACCACTCATCGCCGGTAAAGACACGCAACTCAAAAGACAGAAGCCCTTTGATCTGTCTCAGGGCATCCCACTCTCGAATCTTAATCAATAGCTTTTCAGAGACTTGGAAAGTCTTGTACCGTCCGGGCATCCTAGTTATCTGACAATTCGAAGAATCAACATCTAGACGCAGAGCGAGATGTCGCAAGCCTTTGCATCCCGCTAGAAATTCAAGTGCTTTAGATGGAAGTGTTTTATTGCGATGCCGGAAGCTAATCCAAAGCTCAATGGAGCGGATAGCATCTTTATGTACCGGGTTGATGACCCAGAGGTAGTTGAGCATCAGCGTTGGACTCCTGAAGAGGAACGTCTTGGCGGAGTAGAGTAAGCCGCTTCCGACCACATCAACGTAAGTTTGTCGACATAATTGATACAATGCAGTTGTTTCTTGGTCAGCATTTGGCCAGTATGGGCTGAGGAACTTGTTCCCGTTCTTTCGAGGCTCGATCGAGAATGAGCTGAAGGCGAAGTCGTTAATCATCAGGTCGTATATCTTTCGTCGCACTTCAAATGGTAATCGCAGAAAGCCACATGATTGAGGCACTATGGCAGCAGCCCACTCAAAAGACTATATGCTAATCAGCCTGCCGTCGTTTGAGGGGCCAGAAAAATTGTGCTCACGTGGATACCAGTTTCGGGCGGAGTCGCTTCTCGACATACCACCAGCGGCCCTTTCTTCTTTCCTCTTGGGGCAGCTTGAGTCTGACCACTTTTAGTATACTGAAAAGCCAAGCCAAGATTTTAACGGGGTCTATACATTAAAGGCATCGAATCCTGGCAGCTTCTTGTAGCTCTTTTTGTTCGAGGACTCATCTATTTTTGCTGCCTGAAGCCGGTCTTTCTGAAGGCTCTTCTTGGCTGAGACCTTTGTTTTGGGTCTTCCAAATCGAGCTTTGGTGCGACCCATATCACCTACTTTAGAGGATCTCAAATGAGTATGGAAGTTGAGCGAGTCAGAAATGGAAATGTTAAAGGCGTTTGTGATGTTCAGTTGCGGGAGTGGCAGCCTTACGAAAGCATCACATAATCGCAACATACCACGTGACAACGAAGGAGGGGTGATATATTTACTTTTAATATAATCACTAAGCAGCTAGAGTTAACACAGCGAAGGCATTTTGTTTTCATAAACACTTTTATAGAAGATTAAACTGAAAGGATTGGCTGTCTCTTAGAAAAAAAGTAAGTCCAGTACAGCAACCGCGCAGTTGCATCCGACACTTCTCAGCTCTATAAATCACTCAGCTAGCCATGACACAGCTTTTATAGTCACACTCAAAGGCACTTCTCTAATCCCCATTACCTCTTGCCTCTCGCTTCAAATAACGCTAAACTACCTCCCACAACAAAGATATACACAAATATTCCACATACAGACTATAAATTAATAACCATACTTAACTTACTACCTAACCCTACATACAACAACAGCATTGCTAAAACCACTCTCGCATGTTTAGCAAGAAGGCATTTCGCATCACTGAACATCCGCAGTCAGTGAAGTATCTGGTGTTATTGTCAAAGCCTTTCTCTTTTCATCCGGTCCTCTCCTGACAACACTGTATCCTATCTCTTCGCCTCGCATATCAGTACACTACATCTTCCCGCTTCTCACAGCCCAGTCATCTATCTCAGCACGTAAGCCTGCGGTACCAAGAATGTGATTGTAACACGAGATGCGCCGAAACTCGCCGGACCTAAGCTACGACGGATAGATGGATAGGGTAGGCTTTCCATCCCCCTTCTTCCACGCCCATAAGCCCTAAGACAAGTCAGAATTAAAAAGAGCTGCACCATGCATACCCTAGTCCATCGGCTGCAAACACATAATCACACAAACACTCCAAGCACCATTCTCTTACCCTCTTGTCCCAAAATTCAAAGTCATGTCTCCCTTCTTATTGCAAGTTTACACACATAAAGTCAGGGCCAAGATCAAAATCTAGTAAAATCACCACAAGCAAGAATGCGAGATAGAAGTAGCAGTGAAGGTTCAAAACGAGCTCCCCAGCCCAAACGTTAAATTTTCCCCTCTCTCTAGCATTCTTATACTAACCGAGTTGCCTCCCTCCTCACAATCTTTCTTTCCTTCCCCCCTCTTCCTTTCTTTCCTGCAAAAAATAATCCTAGTAATCCAAAGAGAGGCCCGCCCTTCAATCATAAAAATAATAAAATAATAAACAAAAAAAATATGAGCTAGTATTACGGACCCCTTCGGAAATAAAAAGGTCGAGAGGAGAGAGGTTGGAGAGGGGACCTTGCTTGCCCTCAGTCCTAAAATAATAAAAACATACTGTCTTTGTATCCAAAAATATAAAATAATAACAAATTTGTAAACGGTGACTTTTTCCCTTTCCTCCGCTCCCGCCAGCCAAAATTAAGGGGTAAGGGCAGTGCTTGGTTATAAATCGAGGTTCCCAAGCAGTGAAGCTCACATGCTCGCAGGCCAGCTCAATAACGCTCATACTCCTTCTCCCAGCGCTCCTTCCTCGGATGTTTAATCACGGTATTGGGAGGGTGGTCCTCCTTCGCAAAGCGGCAGCCAAACGCATTACACACGGGATCCTTGCCGGCGGCGCCCATGCTAACAGACGGACAGTGGTGTCCATAAATACAAAACTCCAGCTCGCAGTCCTGGCCGTTCAGGCACGGGTTCAGACGGGTCAGGTAGGCGATGGCCTTCAGATCCTCGTCGGTCGCCTTGTACTGGTGCTCGAAGCAGCACTCGTCGCCCTTGGCGCAGGGGCCTCGCAGGTAGTGGTTGTTGCAGAGCTTGTTGTTCGTCGTACGCCGCTTTATTTTGTCTAGGACTGTGGCGTTGACCGTTATTGGGGGGTCGAGACCGCGGGGACTGGGCACCCAGGCTGGTTTTGCAATGGGCGGGACGGGCGTTTTCTTTGCTGTGCCGTTGGTTTTGACTGGTGCTGGAGGAATGGCAACGGGTGTTGGTGGAGGAGGAGCAATCGAGGTCACGCCGGCCCAGGTCGAGGGTGGTGTGGGCGAGGAAGCTAAACGGTCGACGAGCTTTTCTGCGCGGAATATGTTGTTGAAATTTAAGATTTGGAGGCCGGTATTGACGAGCTCGCGGACGGTGGGTGGCCCTTCGATTATAGTGATTCGGCAGCGGTCGTCTTGCGTTACTATTTTATCGAGGAAGGGTGCATAACCAGCGTCGTGGGATATCCCTAAGAGGATCTGTTTGCAGTTGTGGTTTCCAAGGTGCCAGCGCATACATTCTGGAGATATTAGCCTTGACCTGCCAGTCCTGAGACAAGATATACCTTTGATCTTTGAATCTGCCCTTTCTTTGCCATGTCCAACATCAATGAAATCAAATGATGCTTTTCCTTGTGTAAAACCTAATGTAAAATCCCTCAAATCGTCTGGGTTCTCGAGCGATCCATCTCGACGCATAGCCTTTGATAGACCCGTAATGTTGGCACAAACTTTAGCCATAATTTCGATTTCGTCTGTAAGCTCGCTGCAGTGTTCGAGGACGGAGTTTCGCAGAGCGTTGGCTGCCTGTTTTCCTCCCTCGATCCCCTGATGTATGAGGTCTTCATTGAACTGCCAAAGATCAGACAACAATTCGCAGCAAGACTGCAGAAACTCACGATCATACCATCGCCATCAATCAAGACCATAATATAAGGATTGCGATTCTGCAACGATCAGCATGCAGGCACCACGCTCAAAGCCTGCTCGTACCCTCATGGAATCACAATCGACGCTGAACTGGCCGACTCGCTGCTGGGCCAGGTTCAACTGCTGCTGCAAATCGCGCCTCGAGCGGCGGGCATCGTCGAGATCCAATTGCGCATCCTCGAGCTCCTTTGCGAGTCTCGCATTCTCGAGGCGCAGACCGGTCTCCATGCCTTCGCAGTAAATCAAAAGGTCCTAGAGAAGTCACGACGACGTCCGCAGCAGCTGGAGCATGGCAGCCTGGACCTACCTTTATTAACTCGTTGCCAGTGTCTCGCTGCAGTTGCAGCGCTTGGAACCGCTGGACGAAATCCATGATGGCCATCGGGGTCAGTTGTGCCATTACAGCTCCAGGCTGTTTGGGATGGCGATGTTTGAAGATCAGCCAAGATCAGCTGAATACGACCCGAAATTTTCGAGGCCGTCGCGTGTTTTTTGGGGGTCTGCAGCGGGAGACGCGCCAGTGGGTCCAGCTAGAGAAGGCTTGAAGCCCTAAAGCCAACAGTGGGATGTTAAATATACTTTCCGCTGGCGATGTCTGCTCGACGATGGATCGTAAGTTGGAGATAAGATGAGGAGGGAAAAGAAAGCTCCCGACGAGATGGAGATGGATCTGCTTCTCGCACTTTCCTTTTGCCAATGTGATGCCAGCCTGGTCACAGCTGGCAGTGGCCCGCGCCTCAGCCCAATTCTGTGCTGTTTCGGCTGGTAGCCGCTTGCTGGCTGGGCTGGTTTGCTTTGCCCTGCCACAATGTGCGTGATGTGTGTGATGTGCCCAACTGAACAGCTGCTGCCTGCCTTACCATTCCTTACCATTCATTTACCCTGGCGCCTCGCTCATGCTCCAGGCACGTAGCAGGCCTGCTGTGTAGACGCGCTTAAAGTGCATGGCCAGACCGGGCGGACTTCGTACACGGTGATACTGTCGAGACCCTTGAGCAATCAATCAGATTGCGCCGAAGTTTGGTGTGGCCCGAGAGGTGTTATTCCGCGTCACGTGTAAAGCACACATCACCCCATCACCACCTCTACAAGAAACCACAAATCTTTGACCGGCTACTGGTAGCATCATTGAGACTTGCTCTATTGACACCCAAATAGGGTTCGTCACCAACTGGTATCACTATTCGACAGACTTTTGATGCAGTTTCCACAAGCAGCTGTGCTTTACCCACACTTCACCTTAATATCACCTGCACTGAAATCGACAACGTCTTTCCAGGATATAGGATAGAAGCACTGGAGATTCCTTCTTAGGTGTCTAATATACTCTTTCAGATTAGGGGCAACTATCAAGTTGAGCTGCTATTGCCTCGTAGGCAATCTCCTTTTTTCGCATGTATCTCTCTAGGAAGTTCCCATCAAGCAAACCTTAGGGCTTCCCCAAGTATTCGGCTACTTATACTAATTATTCACAATGAGATTTATGTTTCTTTTCATTTCATGTAGTTCACATTGTCTGTTTACATGAGCTTGCTGTGCGGCCCGCGAAAGTCCATCCCAGAAGATAAAGTTTTGCATCGCCACCACCTACCTCATGAACACAGCCCCTGCGCACACATTATATATCATTTGATTTCCCCCTTGCCTTAAAACCACATTGTTTAGCAGATATTGACTACTCCTATATCCTAATAGTGAACTTCTTTCCGAGCTTTACAGCTGTTTTTAAACTGGAAACCTACCAGTTGCTTTATATCTAGCCACGTTAAGGACATCGATCGAAGCATAGTTTTAGAAGAAACTATGAACGCACTGTCTGCAGCAACAACATCAATTCCAGGCTCTCCACGGATACAAAAAAATTCATCTCCCTCCTCACCAGTGCAAAACACTTCCTCTCCTGCCGTACACACCACTCAGAAAGATGCATCCTCACCCGCAAACGGAAACCCTCGTATCGCACCGCGCCGCCTCTCAATCTCTTCCTACAACTACCATCCCGCCCAAGCCACAGAACTAGCGACCCAAGCTCTCAACTCCCTACAAAACTTCCTCCCGCTCATAATCGGCATCACGATCTTCGGCGCCTCGACGTTCGCCTCGCTTGTCTCGCAGCTCGACGAGCCCGTGTGTCGCTTCTCGCTCGCCACCGTGCGGACCTTCATGGCCATCGCCTGGATCTTGTTCATTGTCGCGCTCGGTGTCGCCATGTTCGGCGTCGCCATCATCAAACCCGGACCGACGGGGTCCATACGGAAGCCGAGTCTAGAGTTCCTGGTGAAGGCGGCAAGGGTGGTCAAGATGTTCTGCCAGCTGTTGGTCATTGCGGCGTTTTTGTTTTTGAGTCTGGTGGTTGTTGCGTATGCGGGCCCGGTTGGATGGGCTGCGGTTGGCTTGACGGTGGTTGGGGGTTGGATCACGCTTGGTTTTTGGATGGAGTGGGTCATGAGGCCGGCTTTTAAGGATCCTCTGGCTTGTGATTGAGAATCCGTAACCATTGTTGTTACTGCGACAAGCGACCTGCGGAAACTTAGCCTGGATGTTCGGCACAGAGTGGGAAGTGATGGCACGGCTTGAGGATGGTCATGTGTTAGGAGAATACACTTCATGACTACCTGACGGAACTGCCATAGTCATGATGTTTATATTTGCAGGGAGAAGATGAATTGAGCTAAGATACTCAAAACTATTATTTAAGACCTTAACGATACATTATTTTCTTAATGAGGATCTAAATGTTGACGTCTTCTGTACCAATCTTCGAAAAGTCATGGAATTGCATAGAATGTTAAACTCTATTCTCGCAGACTGTTTTCTCATTCTTAAAACTTACACGAGTCCGAATCCAACCTCCCTCCTCTCAGATAGTGCATACTAACCTCTCCTCAATCAAGCCTTGTTCTTCTCCTCTCTAAGCCACTCCTTAAGCGTCGTAGCCTTCTCAAACTGCTCAAGCACAGTAACATCGGTATTCTCCCACAACCCCTTACTCGCAACAACCGCTGCCTCCTCCGACATATACTCAATATAATTCGTCCTCCCCTTCTCCTTCCTCAACCTCCCCAGCTCCACCACAAGATCCTCGGTACTCCCTTTCCTCTCAACCTCAACCTTCGCCTCGAAAACTTTCTCCCTAACTTCCGCCAACTCCCTAATCGTAGTAACCCCACTCCTCACCTTAAAGAACCCCCCCTTCCCCTCCCTAACCCCCTCCCCAAACATCAAAACATCAATCGTCCAAGTCGCCGCATTCTCCTGCGTCGTCCACGGATACCTATCCCCATCCCCTTTCCCCCAATACTCGAACCTCCCTTCCCCATCAAACTTCCCCGGCCCAAACCTGCTATACAACAAATCCGCAAACAGTCCCGTGAAGATCCACACCGGCTTAACACTACTCGTCGTAGTAGCCTGATGCTCAAACGCAATATGATTATTGTAATGCTCAAAGTCGCCCCATCTGATGTTCGTCCAATCCCTGCTCCACGAGCTCGCGATGAAGATCTTGACACCAGCGCGCTCGGCGGCGCGCAAGAGGAGGAGGTGTCCGTCGAGGTCGAGGAGTGGGTTTGGTGCGGAGGCATTGATGATTGCGTCGACGCCCGTGACGGCGAGGGAGAGCGCGGGGATATCGTCGTAGGAGGTGCTGGTTATGAAGGATTCAAGCGCGCTGGAGAGGGAAGCGGGGAGGTTGGAGGGGTTGCGCCCTAGGCCTCGAACGGAGAGGCCGCGGGAGAGGGCGATGGTTGCGAGACGTTGGCCGAGGGAGCCTGTTATTCCGGCGATGAGGACCAGCATGGTGGAGTTATCTGGTGGGTTTATTTGCAAGTGCTGTTGGATGAATTTGTTGGAATTAGGATCGCTGGGTTTTTATGCTGTGAAGAGATGGAATGGATGAGAGAGTTTACAATGATGTGAGATAGGATTGAAATATGCACCGTCTTTCTATCCTTATATAACTTCTGCGATCCCTTTCCGTTGATTTTCCATCAAAGATCAACAATCCGGAGTTCAAGTTTGCAATCGCCAAGTACTTGACAAACCTCAAAGTATATGGTTGGACAGCGAGACCTTCATACGCTTAAAGAGCGGGAACGGGAACGGACATACAAGAATCAACATTTTCTCTCCAAGAGATCACTTGGCATTGTTACTCATCAACATCTCCGTAGCTCGATCTCGAACGCTTCCGGGCAAGATACGCCTCGCCACCCCTGAGCTGCTTTGCAAGCGAATTCCCCAGCCAATTGGAAGCGAGAACGGCACCTCTAGGTACTTGGCATTGGGAGTGACAAAGCAGGATAGCGGCGATGCACAAACGGGAACGGTAATTTTACATCAGGAGTGTAAGCTCTTTAAAGTTGATAACTTTGTTCCAAGAGGACCTGGGACAATCTCTTCCAGATTATTAACGCAATCGCTTATCTTCTTTCCAACGCCCGTGGCCCACCGAATGGGTTTGATAATTGATCCCTAAGCGCTGATGGACTAGCAGTCGCTGAGAGGACTTTTGCGGAAAATCTTTCTGTAGATTTTGGGTTTCTATTGCAGAGTAAAGTGTTTGGGCTATGACCTGTTTCATTTTGTATGACCCTCAAAGTCTATGTCTCGTTCTCTATCACTGCTCGAGTTGATGCTGCTTGGACTGTACCTCGTAGAACAGGCAGTGACACGAAGTTCTCTGCCTGCGGTGACTGCAAGCTTTTGCGTTATTATAGAAACGTTGTTTCGTTTCATATCTAAGAAAATGACATTTTGTTGATGCTTTTTAGGAGTGTCAAACTGCTGTGTGGAAGCATCACCACAAATTCAATGTAACATATACCTTGAAAGTTGACGCACTGATCATTCTAATTAGCCAGATTAATTTGAACGCTGCATTTCGTATATCTAGAAGCTCCACTCCTTAGACTGAGACCCTGAACTCGGCCTCCCCAGTTCGTTGCTCCATCTTCTCATAAAGCACATCTCCATCCCTCAACCAATGAAAAAGGCAGGCCCCACATCCACTCCTCGTCCCAAACGAATTCAACTCAATTAGCTATCCCCTCCCCTCCTCCTCATCTCACATAACATCGAATGTGAACCCCTGTCTTAACATGAGCTCGTCCAATTCATCTCTTCTCTCCTCCACAACTGCCATGATCTCAGCATGAACGCATCCAATTTCATTCAAGATTCTCTTCAATTTACTTTCTAGCTCTCCTGACAGCATGGAGGCGAAGATCGATGGTGCATGCCATCTGTACTGACTGACAGTAGATATCCTTCCACCCCCAGGTGGACAGAAGACTCGAAATTCCTTATCTGTCCTCATCTTCGGGTTATAAAGTAAGAAAAACAAAGGGATTTCCTTGGCGCCGTTGCGCAGAAGAGCAGTGATAGCGTTCACAGCACGATGCGAAGTCGCCAATCTCAAGATGATTTCATCAATAGTTCTTAAAGGTTGTGTTCCCTTCACACCATCCTTCGGTGAACTCGCATCGAGTCTGAGAAAGAGTCCTTGAGGTGGAAAGGTGAGGCTGGCGAAAGCTGGCCTGATGGCGTCGTCGATGTCTTCAGCGAAGGGCACGATTCGGTTCTCGGGTATGAAGTGAAGCACTGGCTGCTGCGTGAAGTAGTCGGCCTTGTACGGGTGTCAAGTTGAGCGTTTGGATGAGGTCAGCAGGAATTTGTAGGGAGGATATGATGAGTGGCAGCCAACGGGAGTAATGTTGTGGTTTTTCGGTAGGGATGGGGAGGCCAGGTGCTTCGTCTGCTGTGTGGAAATAGCTATTGAAATTATCTGGGTTATTTTCGACGTCTTTGGCGCTGATTTTGGTGAGCTTCATCTCCATTTCTTGTATTGTGGTTGTCATTTTGTTGTCGTCGGTGATATCTTCCTGCGTGATGCTTTGCAAATTGTTTCAGTGTCTGATCTTTAATGAACATATTGGCAACCGAGGGAACGTGAACAGTTCTATCAGATGCTAGCTACCAAGAATGAATGAATTGTAATGCACACCAGCGGCGTGGCTCATTATCACGTGATACGCAGCAGGGACAACTCCTTGAGATACCCGTCCGATTTTACCTGAGCTTATATCTGGGTAATCTATTTCCAGCTAGAAGAAGGCAGTGAGCAATTCATGTGCTCTGCGAAGCACTTGCCCAAGAGGATGATTTAATCTTTTGGAGTAGTGAATTCTCTAGGTAACACTAGTGGTCTATCTTTACTTTCTGTAAACCCAAACGAAGCGTCGTCTTATGTCTAAAACATGTAGAACAGTAACGTAAATTGAATGACGGGATAAGCATAAAGTTGCTTGATTTCGCCACCCCCTACTCCTGTTTCGTCACAGCAGCCCAATGCCTCTTCGTAGCCAAAATCTCCTCCCTCCACAGCCATGCAGCAAGAAGCGTCGCACCCGATCCAATAAGAGACACCGCCATAAAATAGCCAATTAGCAGTACAAGCCAGCTTGTATTGATCATTCTCGCTTTTTTCAAATCCTTGAACAAAAGCACGATCCAAATGCACCCGCCAAGTTCAGACCCAATAATACCACGTAATGCAGCCGGAATCTCGTTCAATGCAGGTACTTGTGGACCTGTTCCTGAGATTCTATTGTAGTTGAAAAGAGTCGCTACAACGAAGGCAGTAGGGATCACGGCACGGCGAATGGATGGCAGATCTGCTTTCACTCGGTAGAAGCGGTCGAACGAAGTGCTGTCCTTTACCAAGCTGGCGAACAGACGATGTAGGATTACCAGGGCAATAGGCAACATAGGCCAAATAAAATGTAAGCTCTTGGCAAGTTCGGCTTCTGGGTAAGCAGTGACTATGAGCGCCGGAAGTACGGCACCAATGAGAATTGTTGGAAGAAGTGTTTTCGCATAGTTCACCTGAAGGAGCCGTTGGTCGAGAGCACCGAAAATATCAACAGGTGATTGTGAGTAGTGGAAAAACAACCAAAAGTCGACTATGGTAGTAATGCCGAGGAAGTAAGATAAGACACTGAACAGTAGTGGCCTATGGCAACAAAGTTAGTCTCTAAACATTACTCTTACGTAAAGACTTACCATTGGATAGGATTCAGGAGATATGCGCGTCGACTTCCTTCCATCAGCATAATCAAGAACAACGGTAGATTCAGCATTTGAGTGACGAAAGTAGGCACTTCCTTGTTTCGAAATGCATTTGCAGCGAGCAGTAAAAGAGGCAAAGCAAGCACTGCTCTCGGCTTGCGCGGCTCCTTTTGATCATGGCCTTGAGTTGGATTGAAAGCCATTGTACCATTTAGTGATCGTGGTGGGACGGGCAGAAAATCTACCTTCTCGGCTGCGATGTATTTCTCAGTTTGCGTCGATTCCCCGCCGAGAAGTGGTACAAGGTATTTGAGCATCCTTCTTATCTTACGGTTTGCTAGGGTGAAAACTCTCACGTTTTGCAAGCCGAATTTCGTAATCATGCTAGCTCGTGGGTGTCGATGGGTTTCGAAGCTCTTCAAGCAAGCCTCGATGTCGACTGAGGTAGGCTTCCCTGAGCTGTTGTCTACAAGTCGTTTGAGATGGTTCGCCAGAGATGCTACCGTCTCAGTCACAATAGTGGTTCCGATTCCTGATTCTGGGGTGACCTGTTTGACGTCAGTGGGCTGATTCGTAATTCGTGATTGAGGGGGTCATACTTTATGCACGCTATCCCCTACGCATACAATTTTTCCAGATGTCCAGACTTTGAGATCTCCTTCCTCGATTGGTACCAGAGCAACGGTTTCCACGCTCTTCCATACGTCACCAAATCTAACCTGGTCCGCTGTATCTGATACGAGAACTTTATTGAGTTTACTTTCTGCCCATACGCGCGCGTCCTCATCAGTGTAGCGGGGAATGTTTGGCAAGCGATATTCTTTGTCTAATTTCTCAACCAAACACCACATAACCCTGCCGTCTTTGAGAACGAACCAATAAAAGGCCTCATCTCGATCCAAGACGACTTGTACAACGCCCGTATCAAGGCCTCGCACCGGCCCTGAGATACAATACATGCCTCTCCAATTAGCAGTCAAGACTATGAAGATAAGTCAGTAATAGAGAAGCATTGAGGTGTGGAAAAATACAATTCTTGTCACTGCTAGGAATCTTTCCTGGCTCTTCCTTGTCGGTGATTCGCCACATCTCCTTGCGAACCACGCTGTGGACCCCGTCACAGCCAACAACGATGTCGCCAGAGTACGTTGATCCATCTTCACAAGCCACGATAGGTTTCGAGTTTTCATATGTAATCTTTCGAACTCGTTTATTGACAAAAACCTTATCTTTGTCTTTGATATGTTTAAACAGGGTTTGGAGCACAGCAGGACGCTTGTAGAAGGCGCAGGGGTATCCAGTTCTAGGACGGCGCTCTCAGCTCAAATCTTAATCAGACACTGAGAAGAGATTTGTCCTACCTTGCCTCGCTCAATGCGTAGCCATGACTTTCCCCCAGGTACTTTCCGTTAAGGTCTCGGGAGATGGCGGCCCTGGTCGGCGCGGTTCCAGCAAATAGGCTTTCTAAATCCGAGAAAACTCCTAGTTGGTCGAAAATTCGGGCTGCAGGAGGATCAATCTAGACGAGCTCAGTGTTTGCCTTGATTTATTGGAGTGAAGTAGGAATTGTGGAATAATTGTCTTGCGACACCGGCTTCGGAAAGGAGCGGCACATATGCGCGACATATACTCACTCCCACTCCCGCTCCGACATGCATGCCGATCTTCTCTCGCGACTCCAAAAGGACGAAATCTATATTCGCATGTTGGAGGCAATTTGCTAGCGTTAGTCCGCCAATACCACCTCCAACAATTATAACCCGGAAATCGGCCATGTTGTGGTTCTGTGCGTGAACTTAGTCGAAAAAGAGAAATGGTTGTGTAACCTTGGGGGTCAGCTTGTCTTATATTTATTTGGAATTTACGGGCGTAGCATTGTGGGATTCAGGGGTGTTTTAGGTGCTGACTACATTGACCCTCGGCGGAGTCGGCGTAATAGACGTCCATCCCACTCCACGCGCCACGAGGAATATTTAGGCCACCTGGCACTTTGTTTCGTATTCCTTAAAGTCTGACAAGAAAGCCTATTGATGCAAGACCTTTGTGCACGTTTACAAGGGCTATTCAGGAAATCCAAGAAAACAACCCTTGTCGCTGGCCTAAATACCCCCCTGCAATTGACAGCGCGGCCGAAAGCCTTGGCATTACCCAAGCACGGCTAGCGAAGTATATTAATGAGGGATTATATTTAGTTAATCCTTTCAATAGATGTACTAAATCGCCCATCTGCACGGAAACTAGACTTTACCAATATCCATTTCTGTCTCGGCTTGTGCTGTCATACACTCTGCTGACGCCCAACGCTACAGGATCTTAAGCGTCAGCAGAGTGTATGACAGCACAAGTTTAGATGGATATTGTGGGCGAGCTATATGAGTAGCTAAAAGGGTATAAACATTACGAAATATACAAGAAAGGATATTTGAGATTCTGGTACCATAGTCTTACACTGCGGCCGCCGCTCGAACTGATTTGGAAAGGATCATCCTATTCAGAGGATAAAAGGACACTTTTCCTTCAACTTTCATTTCTAGATATCTATCCGTTACGAGTTTCGCAATTTTGTGTTTGCGACTAGCATTTATGATGGCGACGGCAATCTATCTATTCTCTTTTCTGCTTATAGCAGGAACATATGCCTTGCATAAGCCTGCGCCACATGTTTCTCTTGATAACCACTTGGCACTACGTCAAGAAACCCTGTTCGTCCCATTCTACGGCACTAGCGCTAACGGGTTTACCTCACCTCCCCGCGGCTGGAACACCTTTGGGTTGCAAGCCTTGGACTCAGCCGCCAACGGTGGATTCGTCCTTAATCAAGCCAATGTGCAATCTGAATGTGACTTGCTCAATGTCACAGCCGGGTACACATTATGCAGTATTGATTCTGGATGGTCAGGAAACGGAGGTGACGAGTTTGGCAGGCTTGTACCGGATACCTCTGTGTTTCCAGATCTGGCGGGTCTTGCGAGCCACCTTCATGGGCAGGGAAAGCAACTGGGTGTTTACATATTGCCCGGAGCTCTTTCGGGCGATGCAGGTGTAACTGTGGAAGGTACTGACATCACATTGGGGTCTTTGTTTGACCAAAGTCAACCGAGTTATAATTTACGGCAAACCTTCGATTTTAGTAAGGATGGAGTGCAGCAGTGGCACAACTCGGTTGTGAACAACTTTGCTTCTATGTAAGAAATGACTTCTCAGATTTGGATTACGTGCGAGAATGGTTATTGACATCAAATAGAGGCATTGATATGATCAAAATGGATTTCATGACCCCCGGAAGTCCCGATGCCGGTGAGACTCTTCCAGCCAACAACTCCCTCGCAGCGGTCGCCTATCACAAAGCAATCCAGCAATCAGGCCGTGCAATCCGCCTCGACCTCTCCTGGAAGCTAGACCGTGATCTCAGCGACTGGCTCTTCTGGCGCGGGAACGCCGACTCTCTGCGGCTGGATCAAGATATCAACAACTCAGGCACTTCAACCTTCGTAGCATTCGCCACGGTCCAGCGCGCCATCGAACAATACCGCTCGTTTATCAACCAACAAGAGGAAGATCCTACGCGTCAAGGGTTACCGATTATGATCCGACCGGACATGGACAACTTATACGTCGGCAACGCGGCCTCGCTCTCCGGCATCACCGACCAGCAGCGCTACACAGTGGCAATACACTGGATAGGAGCAGGCGCTAATCTCATCACTGGCTCAGATCTCAAAAGGCTAGATACTTTAGGCCAAGAGCTGCTCTACGACTCTGAAGCTCTTTCCGTCGCCAGTTTCACAGCAACGTTCCCCATGCAGCCCAAGAACCCATTCAACACTGCAGACCCTGGCTCACAGGCATCCTCACAACTCCAAGCATGGATTGCAGGTCCAGACAACGCCAACGAGAATGCAGTGGTTGTTCTTGCAAATTACGGACCCGATCTAGGCCAGGGTGGCTTCGGCACGAGCCTTCAAGGCGTCCAGCTTGTTAATATCTCGCTGGCGGACTTGGGCATTGCGAATGGGCAACCTCATGGAGCGCCTGGATGGAGCGTGAGAAGGGTATTTGGTGGTGGTGGAAGTGGCGGAAGTGACCATGCTGATTTGGGGGTTACGAGCACTTTTCTGGCTTCTTTTCTTGGACCGGGAGAGAGTGCGCTGTATAAGTTGACAAGGTCTGGATAAACTAAAAGACAATGGCTTGGTCCAAGTCGTCTGTTGCAACTTGAATTGTTGAGCTGGGCTGAGTATGGAGAGAGGAAAGGAGAGGGGTTGTCATAAAAAGGGTAATAAACACCGCGAGTGAAGATTTGGGATGACTTTTATATATAAATTTTGGATTACAATCGACTCTTCGGGGTCTTATCTTTCGTGGGACAATAATATTGTGCAGATATCCCAATAGGCTAAGGAATTTGGGTCTGATGGTGCTCAAGTCATACCTTTCTGCACGGGAGAACTTCAATTGATTAGCCTATTCGTTAGCACTTCCAGTGATCTCACATCATCCGCCAAACCTTCATTAGGAAAGTCAATCAGATGGTTCAAAATTTATCAGCTCGGCCGCCCAAAAGATCCCTCGGCGCTGACTGTTCTGCTGGGCGCTAAGCGAGAAATGGGCTTTGCTTTCGCCTATATTTAGTAACAACAAAGCTAACTGGATTGGGGGGTGGTCCAGGAGATTCCATTGCCCTCGCTAATCCCAAAGCGGACGACCACCATCAATCTAGGCGCAGTAAATTCTCTGCATCGACAATACAACGTTCCAACAGCTTCTGCAATTTTTGAAAACATCAGGCATAGAGTCGTCATGTCAATGACTTCCAGCTCTCCTTGCTACTATACAGCACCGAACCCATGATTCTCAAGCGTCGAATCTGACAGCCTTGCGATCTCTAGATCACCAGGATCAGATCATAAGGCCTTTCAACCATGCTTTGACAACAAAACGATCTGCTGAGAATTCACTTCAGTAAATGGGAATTATCGAAGAGGCCATTTCAAAGCTAATCCTTCCACGCTCCTTGATGAAGCGGCTAAGATGGAGTCACCAATATTGCCCCTACAGGGGATCGGTAAGTCACAGATCACGATTCACGGCTCACTCAAAGGCAACACACCCGACTGACAGCCAAAGATATGAATGATAACGTGAATATGGCGTTGTACACTCAAATTATGGTCTTCAAAATGAACCCCATGGAAGTAGACACCTTATTCTGGAGCCCTGATCCATCGCAGCAGAGGGCCATCCAAACCTGGGCTCATGCTTTCGGATTCAACTATGAGTACTCCATTGCGAATAGAACAGCAAGAGTTGTAAAAGATGTTGTGGCTGCTCCTGCTAGTACTTCAGAACTGGGTGAATTTGAATTCTTTGACTTCCATTTGTTCCCACATATGGGAGTGGCCGAGAATGATTTTGATATCACAAATGCGGAACTTGGGAGCTTTAATGTGCGTCAGGCGGGCCAGCAAAGACTTTTGGATGATTATAATCTCTGGCTGGATTCCCAGGATCCGCTCGAGACAGAAGGCAATTATATGCAGACCGATTACCCGGATGCCTTGCCCAAACCTGCGGTAGCGGAACACTTGGCACCTGACGGATCTCAATCGTTACTGAATGCTCCCACTCAGAGTGGACGGGAAGAATACACTTCATCAATACCACCAAGTGACCCAAATGCCGGGCGTAGTCGGAAGTCATCAAAGAGCAGATTTGGCAGGAGACAGAGCGTCCACAGTCCAGCAAGCTCAGGCTACCAAGAAATCATTTTCGATTCCGGATCATCTCGTCCAAGTAGCCCAGCAACTCCAGGTAGACGTGGTCCTTTAGATGCCGCCGCTCGAGCTGCGATGAGGGCTGTCAAAGCTATGAGAGCGTGTTGGCGTTGTAAGTTCTTAAGGAAGACAGTAAGCGATTGCCTGCAAACGTTGCGGTCTTTATTCTGACTATTACTAGTGTAGCCCAAATAATCCGTGCTTGAGATGTCCTCCTCCGAGTACCACAAACTATAAAGAGAAGAGTTGGCCTACTGTTGGATGTAATCGCGGCTCCTTTAAGGAAGTCCTGACTCCCTTATATCTATGTCCAAGACAAGACTTCAAAGATACTAGCTTAAGTAAAACGCCAGAAACAGCAGTACGACCTTTGGAGGAACAGGAGAGCGTGAATAAGGCGTACGGAAATAATTTACTAACGCGGAAAGATGCCTTGCGCCAAGCGTTGGAGACTTCGATACAAAGTGAGCCTACTACTCTTGTTTCCTACCTCAGGACTCTGGATTCCGAAACCGATAGAAACATCTTTAAAGAATATCAAGCTTCGTATCTTCTACCAGTACCTCCGGCCATATCCGTATCATTTACTCCTTTGGAAGAGTGTATTACAGCCGTGGTCTATGAGGCAAACCATTGCCATGCTCTCGAAGTTCACCGGCTAGGCAATTTTCCGCAAATTGTATCTTTGCTTTATTCTGCCGCTAAATATCAGGCCAAGATTGAGACTGTGAGTAAATTCAATCACTTTTCCTACCAGGACTGTATTGCGGACGCTAATGTCTATTCTAGGATCGCTTAATTGCACAATCTATTATATGCTTGAGGAGTAGTTTCGAGGCAGTTCGTTTAGCGAGCGAGCGCCTGTATGATTCCGACTCCAAGTTAACAAAAAACTCACATAGACTGTGTGAGACTGATGTCTGTCAGATTGATTGTATCAGAACTCTTGAAGAGCATTTGGGCTTCTACTTGAAGGAACTATCGGATGTTTTCTTCAAGAAAGAGAACATGCGCATCAAGGAGACATGGTGGCTCTCTACTTTCTACAGTTTTGCTATCCAAGGCCTGATAAGAAGGCTAGTTCAACGACTGAGTTATACTTCAAGTTCCAAATTATCGACAGATCAATACCTTCGTCTCGTAGTCCGCCTGTTTATTGCGAGCTCTGGAGATTATGATCCTCTGACGAGAGACTATGCTTCCCTGGGGAAAGGCAAAGATGCGAAGCCGTTATACATTTCAGATCTCCAGGAGGCAAAGAATGCAGTGGATCAGATTTCATGGTCGTCGAGAGGTATTCTTTCCTCTGCCGATTATTTGAAGAATCTATTTGAGGATGATGGTGGAGACATAACAATAAACGGCATGGCGCCAACAAGACATGCTACGCAAGAATCCCTAGAATCATTCCCCGAAAGACTCTCGACCTCTTTTCCATACGCCAGCCCGACGCAAAAAGAAATGTCAAGCAGAGCTTGGTCCTCGTTTAACCCAGCGCCTTTTGGCTCGAGGCCATACCGCCCCTCTTCACTATCTTCTATGTCATCGGCATCAGACATCGAATTTCATCCAAATAGCTCCGCTCTTGTCTCCGAGCCCGCCTTCATCTCAGGCTCATCATTTGGGCCAGCAAAGAAGCTCACCTCGCAGGATCCTTATCATATACCAGTATATGATCATAAAACATCACGGCTACCCGTCGCTAAAAAAAGAGTAGCCGCGCTTAGGTCGGCTACGAGAGCGTTTACAGAAAGAAAAGAGAAGAAAATCAAAAGCTTGGAACAAGAGATCATGGATACAGTTAGGCTATTGAAAGATAGGCAATCGGAGAGGGAGTTTTACCGTTGGTGCCTGCATCCTGAACGACAAAGTTCAATATAAAACCGATCAAAGAGAAATCAAATAGCTTAGGAATACAGACTTACTTGAAAGTGAGGTTATCTTGGCGCGCGAGATTCATGGATTGCCTTGTTAGATTCAATTTGGAATGACGTCGGCGGTCGCCTCTCTCTAAGCCCGAAAGAATTAGTCAACGACGTTGTCATCATTGATAAGCTAGAAGAACTGTGCTAATCTTGCTCAGGATGTTCGGGCTGCTCAGGTTGCCCAAGATGCTCAAGATGCTCAGGTTGCTCAGGCGAGTCAACTAAGCCGAGGGTGAGCCGAGGGTGATTAGCGCCTGAGCAAGAGCAGCAAGTTTATTAAACCCATACGGCGCACAAGAAGAGGAAAATTGATTCATAATACCCATATACTTAAGATTGATTTTTGCTTTTCGCTGGTTCCGTTCTAGTCCATGGACCCGAGCAGCGGCCGCTTTAACGTGAGCCAAGGGTAGTAAGCCGGAGCATGGCCTAATCCCAGCCTGAGCAGCTAATTTGGCTTCCTCGAAGCCCGAGTATACTTGCCAAGTTACTGAAAGTGATCTATAGTAGTATAAAGCCCGTGTTCATTTAAAAGTGTCCATACAACGAGAGACAATGACACTCGTATTGCTAATTTAAAGAAGGGACATGCGAGTATATATATAGACGCCTTAGTTATTTTTCACTTCAGAATAGCAGAACTGTTAACCACCACACTAATTGGCTGCCCCTTCGACTAAAGCGAGTGTAATTAAGGAAGAGAAGAGATTTGGATACTATAAAATAATCTCGATGGTATTAAGGAGTATTTTGTCTATTGGTTTAATTAACATATAAGTGTGATGTGATCGCATGTTAGTGATTATTGAGTGAAGTGGGTCCACAACCAGGTATATGGACTTTTTGTGATACCTTGCTTCGTTAACTCTTGACTATCGAGATAGGGGGCTCAAGGCATGCAGAAAATATTCAGAAGGTGGTAAACCCATTTTGAAGACCATGCAATTAATGCAGTAGGAGATATGGCTAGTTAAAAGTAGGTAGTCTATATGATCTGGCCTCCCAATCTGGCGAGGGACTGGCAGAACAGGGGTCCTGACCGCTTTCCAGATCAGGGGGTTCAATACATAAAAGCGACTCTGGATGGATTAACTATTTTCCGACTAGGCACGTGGTTGGTCGCTAGGCAGCCGTGGATGCCTGGGAGTCTTTCTCGCATCTTCTTTTATTCTCTTTCTACGTGATTCGAAATTATTCTTTCTCGAGAGACCGTGGCTCTACAAGCATTAGCTCGAACTCTGAATTTCTTGGAAACAACAGCTCCCGTATCAAGTACTATTCTTACTTAAACATGCTGTAAGTTTGTAAGCAATACAGCCAGAAACTAAATTCTAACAAGATTTGTAGGGGAAAGCCAAGAGAGCGGGCCATGCCATTAGTGCCCCAACCGTTCTCAGAATTCTCCATATCTAGGCAATCTATGTTCTTTCGAAGCAGACCATTGGCAGATAGCTGGACCAAATTCTGCCCCAATCTAAATATAGAACAGTATAGAGAATCCTTGAGCGATAAAAAGAGAACAGAACTGGACCAAAGGGCAACAAAACTAGAGAAAAGAGCAATCTTCAATCAAGTGTATAAGGCTTCTGAGTTTTGTTGGGAAGTCTCTGCCTGGAACGATGTATTCGGGTTATTATATGATGACGAACGGTTCCTAATGTTAGTGATTTCTTTATTTCATTTGTCTCGGTCAAGCTAAATCCGCTCTCTACTAACCTGAAGCTTCCTGTAGAGATAAGAGACCGTACGAGTTTTTGGAAATTGACGATATTGGAAAGAAAGTCGTGAAAAAAAGAATTCCGGATGCAACAATCGGTCTGAAAAGTTATGATGATTTCTTTCTTAAACGTGGGTATGTTTGCACTGCCTCGGACTGCGAAGAAGACCATAGTACTATGCAGCCCGACAAGCGACTTTCGGAGCGCGATTTGCAAACGATGATGCACGATCCCGACTGCGGGCTAGTTGTGGATGGTGTCTGGGGCAAAACTGAGCTCTTGTTCCCTTTTGCTGTGTATGAAGCAAAAAAAAGAGCAAAAAATTACCCACAGGCTGAGGATCAAATTTACCACGCTTGCAGGACCTATCTCGCTATGTTGGATGACTTGGCTCGAAACCCCAACAACGTTGCTGAATATCAGACCGAGGAAAGCTCCAAATATCAACTCTTTGCATTTGCATCCTGCGGCTCGTATTGGCAAGTTTTCACAGTTTGGAATATGTTAGACGATTGCGTAAGTTATTCCTGGAATGGTCGTCGCCTTGATTAACAGATTACTAACTACGACTCCAACGCAGATGGTGGAGACAATATGGGAAGGAGATGTCAAAGAATTTAGTCGAGCTTTCGATTTGATATGCATAGTGGACCAGATTCAAGATTATGCAGTAAATCATCATCGCCCATTCGTCATGAAACACTTGGAGGCATGGCACGCTCGACACCAGAAGACCATGGGGCCTTTGAAAAAAGCTATTCGCGATATCAATACCACTACCGCCTACACGGACCTGGTCCATGAAGATTCAGATATAAATGGCTTCGATTCCGACGATGGCAGTAACGACTCGTGCGATTCCGATGAAGATTCAGAAATGGGCGACTTTGACTTCGACGATAGCAATAGCAGTTCATACGACTTCGATGGATTTGCAGAATTGTTCCGTATCTTCTCCATCAAGCCTGCTGAATGGCTCCGCCTTAAAGAACAGTCCAAAAATGCTAGACGGGAAATGGCAAACGAGACGCGAAAGCGTAACCGAAGCCTTCTTAAAATGGCTCAAGCGCCAGAATCGGCTGAAGAACCGCAAATGACACGACCACGGGGTCGACCTGGTAGAGCTAGACTCGCCAAGAAGGAAGCCCATAATGATGGGACTGGAGAAATACTGGGAAAAGCGCGCCCACGAGGCCGACCACGTAAAGCTGGAGTAGCTAAGAAGGAAGCACCCAAACGCAGTCGTGGGAGGCCACCTAAGATGGCGAACAAGGTCATTAAAGCAGCCCTAAAGCAATAAAAGCCGCTGCGGTGGATGGTGGTTGAGGGTTATTGCAGGAAGGGACTTGAGAGGTGGTAGAACAGATAGTGATGCGTTATCAGCCTCTCCTTGCAATGCCCCACCTTGACCGGAAGAAAATGCATGAGAAAACGTGAGGGAAGTGAGGCAGATAACCTTGCACTAGCAGCGGAGAATTTCTTTTTGCTTTCGGCGACAGGACAAGCGTGATGACGACTGAGATTGAAGTGCTTCGTATGATAAATGAATAAATTAGCCTTATAATGCGAGTTTCAAACCAGCCACATCGACAAACTTCTTCAGAACATATATAATTTCGCAAGAACAATCGTTGAACTATACACAATATATATTGCATTGCTATTTCTTTTTGATTCTATACCTCTGCATTTCCATTTCAGAGCTGGTTGCTCGCCAACCCCTATACTATTTACAGTATTTATAATTAGTGTCCAGTGCCACTGAGACATACGGCAGAATCAAATTACCGGCACGGTTCTACTGGCATTGGGGAAAGGGAGGTAGAAGATCAGCTAGGCAGAAACCACTGAGAAGTGAAGATCTATGCAACGTTGATACTATCTTCGGGGAGCAGTCACGCTAAAGTCTTCAATAGTAATAATAATTTCGAATATCTTGAAGTTTAAAAGTGCTAGGGCTGTCTTTGGTATAAATAGTCGCCCTCGAGATGGAAGGGATGAGGATTAATAGAGTCAAGGTAATGACGTTATGAATTGCTATAGACTAAAACTAGGCTTTCACATCCTGCAAACGGTTCTACGGCCCCTGGAGCAGGCTAAGTGATTCCTTCGCCTTTCATACAACTCATGCCAAATACAAGAATACCTCTTTTCCGGTCTACTAGACCTCAAACCCGCGAAATAAAACTCTCCCGTGTTTCTAAGGTGGTCTATACTCTAAACTTTCTGCACTATGAGCCTGAACTTCTTCTTTTTCTATATCTACTTTGAGGCGGGAAGAGGCTGGCTGATTAAACGATGAAGGTATCTGGTGCTTAGGGACCTTAGAGTAAGGATCTCTAACACACTCAGCTTTGGACTCCTGAGCACGGCAAATTTTTTGAAATAATGGTGAAGGTAGGGAGAATGCACTCTAGAGGCTCGCAATCATGTTTTTCATGGGTAGCTTGCGGAGTGGTGTACGGAGAATGGGGAGGCAAGCTGCGATCAATGCCAGTGCAGCTTCGATCATATTCCAGTACAAAGTTGTTGCGACGGTCACTACTGAATGTCAGCAGTCGTGTAATGTAATTTGGGATTATTCTGCATTACAGTCACGGTAACAGGAAATGGACTATTCCCAATGGCAAAAGGCCTCGTAATCTCGAGACTGGAGGCTAGAGACTCTGCCTGCGGTGCCATTCACAGTGGGGCTAGCATGAGCATGTAGGAGAGTTGAACACTCTTCTGCCACTCTAGTTATGCGACGTGACGAGTCGAAAAGGATGCGGTCTTGGCCAGTACTACCCCAACCCCGCTTCTCGACGCTCTTTTCTCACTCCTTTCCCCGCACCGCCTCGCTCGGTCCTTCCTAGTCTTGTCATGCGCCATCAACCCCTCCCGCTTTACTGGTTTCGCCGCAGCTCAAAAAGCCTCGTAGCACAGCCTCTTTAGGGACCAAACCCCCAATCTGTCATTCTAGAATCGATTCTCTTAATTGTCGCGACGGGGGTCCCTCTAGATTACACCGGATGATTGAGATGCGAACCTAAGCCTGGTTTCAGCTCTTAGCCCTTTCCTTGCCACTGCATCATTACGACTTACTATACTTTCAATACCATGGTAATTTGCTTTACAGTCGCAACAGAAGGCGAGAAAGACTTGATATAAATTAGCAAAGAAAGAGGGGTCAAATGCGTACTATTTCCACACAGCACAACACCTATCCACCAACAGCTGCAGCATTGGAGCCGCAGCCAGTTGTCGCCAATCCCCGAACTCCCTCGCCGCTGGGATCATTCACCAATCGACGCGCTAGTGAAACGCATAGCCACGATCCATTTTTCTCTACCAACGAATCCAAGATGCAGGATTCACGACAAACTGCAATGGGCGGTTTCGAAGATCCTACGGGTGACTTTTTAGTGCGGTAGCATAAGGATCATGCAAATACAGGGAGAGTACTCTGTAGGATTGACACGAGGGTGTAGTGAGGCCGAATTTTGGCAATCAAATGCATGCAGATCTCCATTCAGCTCTACGAAACCCCATAGAAATCGGGCAAATGGACAATATGCAAGACAATGTGTTTGGCTAGCGAGGGCCAAAGCTTTGGCTTAAAACAGGTCTACTATTATATTAGTAACGCAGAATGGTAAATCAGATATGCAGCCTTCAAGCCACATACCCCTCTCAATACGACGTCAGTGCACCAATGACTTTGTTGCTTCTCATGCGACTGTCACGCACATCAGCTTTCGAAGTATCAACCCAACCCGTGCCTTATCACTCTTGCCTCCAAATCTCTGTTTGAAGTAATCTTACTACTTGAATTTGCTATGATCTTCTATCCAAATGCCTGCAAATCAATCTTAAGAGCAATTACTGCTGCAGCCGATATCAACGAAAAGCAGAAAATACTCCAAATAATGCCGCAGCCCCTCTCTTCGTGGTAGTTGGTCTCTTTTCGGCCACTTGCTTTGCCTTTGGGGGCCGTCACAAGCGGTCAGATAGCGTCAGGCTGGGCTGCCTATTTCGGAGAGTCACCCTCGTCTTCAATTGAATGATCTGCAGCGGTGGGCTGGCTCCAAAACGAGCATCTTTACGATGATTGGTTGCTATTTCGGAGATACCCATGCATGTGTTTGCATTATCTTGCCTTTTGCGAGCAGCAGAGGACATCAGGCTGAGGCATTATTATGAACTTAAGAGCGTGGGAAGGCGAGTTACGGGCCATCTGCCTTCTCCTCAAATCCTTTGCATTCTCATTTTAGCACCGCTTTTCATCATGTCAAATCCATCTTCTACCGACCACAGTCAGGCAAGGCATATTCCGTGGGAGTCGGAGACCACAGGACACCCGAGTGATCCTGAAATGGCTAGTTTGTCCCTCACTCAAAGCTATTCTCAGGGCAAAAAAGCCGTCTTACAAGTCATCGATGCGCCATATGACGGAACAACGCCGCAGATCCGTGCGGTGTTTGGCTTGAGCGAAGACATCGCTGAGGGACTGAAACGCCTTCCGCCACATAGTAGTGGGACTGCAAGAATTATAGATGTCACTACCCATACCGATTTCATCATCACCGGCCTCAGAGATAAGAAAGGTCCGGAGAAAACTCGGCCAGCTCGAGACGTCTTGTTAACGTTTCTGCGAGATACATATACGCAGCCATTTGAGGAACGGCGAATTTTCAGGTGGCTCAGTGATCCGCTTCTCGTAAACGACATCGGTAGCATATCCTCCCAATGGTCTCAGCGTTTGGGCGGTAGTGATAGAAATTTTTATCGCCTTGTCAACCGTACCAGCCTGCAACAGGATCCTTTGGATTTAGACCTCCATCCAAGAGACTCATATTTGACTTGTGCACAAGATGCAGATGGCCGGTTGATAGGTGAGTGTGTTTGATTACAGTATGTTGTCGCTCGTTGCTTACAATCCTCCAGCCATCATAGTGAACGATGTCTGGTCCGGGCAAACATTTGAAACCACAAACAAATCTCGTGATAACGATATCGATTTTGAAAATCCACGCACTATTTCGAGTATACTGTCTGGGACTAGTTGGACCTCCCTCTCGGACGGCTCCGTCGAAACTTTCGCCAAACTCTTAGTCCTGGACTTCTTTCATGCGTCCATTTATTTGCAGCGCGTGGATTACTATGGACCTCTGATCTACTCAAAATTGCCCGAGAAAGAAGTCCTAAAGTTTTCGCTCACTAAAAACCCTCATCTTCAAGTTCCGTTAGGCCTCTTCGAACCTCGTCTATCTGCTAAAAGCAGGGAGGCGTTCAAGGAAATAGAGCACGCCGAAGGCATCCTTAGGAGTGTTAGCAACTTGGTGGATTCCATTCGTTTTGTGCTGGAAGCTCTCAAGCCAGATAACACCGCAGGCACGGAGCAGCCTATCCGCAAAGACTATGAGAGACGCGCGCGAGAGCTAGAAGGACTGTGCAAAGAGCGCGGCGGCAACGCGCAGCGGGCCCTAGAGGCTCTTGAACGCCAGCTGGACTACTTGACGAAGAGGCACTCCATCCGCGAAGCCAAAGCGATCAAAATTCTGACAATTCTGGCCTCCTTATATTTGCCCTTGTCACTCTCGGCCTCAGTGCTGGGCATGCAATCCCCATTCAAAGAGGTAGCCCACACCGCAACGAAAAATGACGTGACTTCCGAGAGATTGATCGGAACAAACTTGCTGTTCGACTTCTTTGGCGTATTCATTGGGCTCGCCACCGTCACTATCTTCATCCTATATGCCATTAGACTCGGACTTTGGATTAAATCAGAGGGACTGGGTATAATTTCGAAGCACTTCAGCGGCCCGTTCTCCATATTCTACTATGGAAGGCGATGGCGCTTTGGTGAGCGAGGAGGCCTAGTTTTCGAGACCATCCAGTTCTTCACTGGGTGGTGGATCGGCGCAGGACTTTGCATCACGCTCCTGGTGATATTCCTCGTTGGCATGCTGAGATCGGCCCAGGGCGCATGGGATACTGCAAAATGGATGTTCACGACGTATCTTGTGGTTAGCGGGATTCTCCTCGGGTGCTATGCCGGTATTTACAGCTTTTTGTCCTCCAAGAGGCTTCGGAGTCGATAGACTCCGTGCTCTCCTCTTACTAAGCCTGGTTCGAAGTCATTTGCTACTTTGTTCGGATATTTACAAGCTGGCCTATAATATATTAATAATCATGTTACGGACACACAACAATCGATGGCCTGAGGCTCGGCGGGCACTGCACAGAGAGCCATCGATGGAGATCACGGGACAACTAGTCGCGTGATGGAGTCCAAGAAAAGCGACGGACTTCACGGGGTGAGCAGGACTCCATGGGACTTCTGAGACTCCTAAGCACAAGAGACTGAATAAGTGAATAGCTTTTCTTAGACCCTGTGCTCAACTTCATTGACAGTATTTACCCTACTGCGTAACGATTTCTTGACCAATTTATTTCATAAGGTAATGCCAACTCCGCTATAAATATAAAAGTTTGTTTGAGCTTGTATTTATGCTTGCGGTGATAAACTGTTATTGAATTTATTCAGTTTCAGGGTAAAATAGACTCAGGAGAACAATGACAACAACGACAAGATAGTGAGTACATCATTCCTGATCTTTCTGCGCCTCCCTCTCCTCAGCCTCAGCAATAATCTTCTTAATCTCCTCACCATCCTCTAGTTTAACCCATTGCGTCCCATCCTCTTCCTTTTTCAACTTGCCCTCTTCAACTAGCTCCTTACGCTTGGCCACAATATGGTCTCCAACCCACTCCGTCGCCTCCGGCGGCGCCTCACTGATAGAATTCTTCAAATCCTTCAGCTGCCTGATCTCCAAGGCGAACCCGTTGTAAGAAATGGGGCACGATCGTCCCCATGCAACCACGTCGTCCACCGTAGGGAACTCAGCGGTAAAGTAGCCCAGGATGTTCGCGGTTGTGTCTCCCTGATGCCCGCGAGTCATCGCGGATTTTGGCGGTGGGAGGGTTGGTTCACTATCGTTCTTCTCTGATTCTGCTTCAGGTTCCGGGTATGTGTTCTGGAAATCGATTCGGATGTTGGTCTCGTCGGAGGCTTCGAGCAAGAATTCCGAGCCTTTGATACGCTCAGCCTTAATCTCGGCCTGGATCCAGCTTAGGAACTCATGCAACATTTTCTGGAAGTGTGGGTCTTCCGTTATCTCCTTGTCGTCTTTCGTTGGATTGGCCTCGGGTCGATGGGCGACGAGAAAAAAGACAACGTAGTTTGGCATCACTGCGAATATACCTTGGAGTCGCGTAGGAGTTTGCTGGGATTATAGAACAAATGATAGAATAAAAATAATCAATTTAATCAGATTGAATAGCAACTCATATATGAGAGAGGTATAGATTTGGTCACCGAACGTAATACACATATATATACCTAAACTTGAAATGGTGTTGTTACGTCACAATGCAGTATGATGGGCATCGATAGACAAAAAGCAGGTTACGCAGGTTACTGAGGTTGTTCATGCGAGTTGACTAAGCTGAGAGTGAGCGAGAATGATTGGCACCAAAGGAAGAGCAGCAAGCTTACGAACCCCATGTAATACATAAAAGAGAGAAAGTCGATTTACAACATCCATATATCTTAATTTATCAAGTTCAAAATCACAATTCTCTTAGAACTTCAATTCGCCAGCAAATAATTTAGCTGTGTTTTGAGTTGAGGCGAAAATACCCAACCCTTTCGTGGAAAATAGAATCTTTGTGTTAGTGACCACTGTTTAAAAGATAATAAAGAGCAAGTGACTCCGAGAACTGGGGAGCTCTAATTCAAGACAGCGAATAATCGTCCTGTGGGCCACTGAGACATAAAAAGAACTCGGAGTAGAGACTTCTAAGCCTACAACTAATGAACATAAATCTCGTATTAATTGAAACACACCCCTTGGGCTAATATTTTGTGAAATTAAGAGTTGTCTCGACCAAGCCGAACGTGCTGCACTTTGCTAAGCATGAAAATTTCCATTCCACTCTCGAAAATCTTCTTCAAGGGCAGAGCTCAATAGATCTATATCTCCATATAACATGGTGTAACACTATACCCCTCAAGCCAGAATCCAAGGCAATTTAAGATAAATGCAAGGCTATTAGAAGTCTCTCCATGCCTCTTGGGGAGTATGAAAGGCAGATTACAGATTTGAAAAACAACTGAAATTCAAAGACCTGTCCAGTACTCCATTTTCAGCCTTAAATCGAAACCTACCAAGAAAAACACTTTTTCCTATAATTCCACAATATCCCCCGCCCTCTAAAAATTGCATCCCAAGAACTCCGTCGAATAAATTCAAGCCATCTACATCCCGAGTCCACCAAGCAATCTGCAGAGCTCTTGCGCAGAACGGGAATCGCCTATCTCACAACCTCACATCACGCAAAAACTTCAAACATGATTTGTATACAAACTTCCATTAATTCATTACCTCATCCTTTTTCTCTACCAAGATCCCCAACCCACTTACCCACCAACCATGCAACGCCAACATCTGGTCTGATATCCTACATGCCGACGCGCTCTATCTCTCCCCCAAAACGCCCACGAAAATGCAACCCACGCTCACTCCCCCATCCATCCAATCCAAACAAACACCAATCTCAAACACCAAAACACCATCCCATGCACGCCTCACTCACTCACCCATTCATTCATTAATTCATCTATTCATTCCGTAGTTTCCTCGGCTCCCCGCCCCTCCCTCCCCCGATTAGCAACCCAATTATCAATAATCTTACCGACCTCCTTAAACGCCACCGGCTTCGTCATGAAAAGATCAATCCCCACCCTCAACGCCTCATTCTGGTCTTCAATGCTACTGCGTCCGGTAAACGCAATAATAAGTGCTGGATTCTTCGCTTTCTCTTTCTCTGCTTGCCCAGAAGTAGCGGCAGCAAGCTTCTGCAGCCTGCCCTCCTCGATGGCGCGGATCTGCCGCGTGGCGCCGAAGCCGTCGAGGACCGGCATCGTGATGTCCATGAACACGACGTCGTAGCCCTGCGCGCCGCGGCCTTCGAAGCGCTTCACGGCTTCCAGGCCGTCGCTGGCTTCGTCGACTACTTCGTAGTTTCTTCTTTTTAGGTATGTGCTCAGCAATCTCAAGTTGATCTGGTTGTCGTCGACTAGCAACAGGGTTGGGATTTTCTTCTGCGCGGTTTTGGAGCCGGAGGCTAGAGAGACCTTCTCCATGGCGGCGAGTGTGAGGGAGGCGGGCTGCTTTGAGCTCTCGGCGACGGGGGAGAGGGTAGTTTTGTCCGCGGGCATGCTGACTGATTTCGGCAAGCTGGGTTTGGTGTCCAAGGCTGGTGGGAAGGGGAACTCGGCGTGCTTTTCTGCGATTGCGTTAGGCGTTGGACTCTCGATGGCTTTGCGGGCGTTGGCGGAGTCGGCTGCCATGCGGGTGTTGTCGAGTACTTCACCTCCTCGAGGAGACAGGGACAGCTCTTCGAAGACATTACTAAGATCGGTGCTTTCAGGTTGCGGTAGGGGGCCTTCGATACCTGGCGTCACGGTACCAGACTCGCCTTCTAGACATTGTGTGATGGCTTTGGCGAGCTTGAGAGGTCCGACTGGCTTTGCGACAAACCCAACATTGCATTCACTGCTTGAGCTAAGGTTGCGATCAAATCTTGAGCTATGAGAGCAGAGAACAACGATTGATGGGGTACTTTTGTGAAGCCTTGCGTATCTCTCGACCAGTCCCGATATATTCTCCGGACTTCCTTCATTCGAGATGATAATGCTTGCTTTCTGACCAAGTGGAACAACCCTAAGGCCATACCAGTTGACCAAGAATGTGGTGATCGAAGCCTTCAGTAGCTTACCCATCTCACGGACAATAGGATCTTTCGTGTCGATGTCAAAGCCGTGAAGAACGACTTTCTGGCCCTTTAATCGTGCACGCAGCTCTATGATTGACTCATCAGTCTCTCGAGGAATAGACATGATGGACTTGGTGGTACTAGAAGATGAGTCGGTAGCTCGCGGCATTTCGCGGAGGAGAGGAAGAGTGACTCGGACCTCTGTTCGATGTTAGTATTGATAATTGAAATTCAAGAAGTTACGTACGAGTACCGCGTCCAACTTCGCTGTCGAATGTAATCTCTCCTTCTAGCAGTGACACGATCTTCCGAACGATAGATAACCCAAGACCCGTACCACTTGACAATGAGTTCTCCTGAGCAAATGGCATGAAAAGCTTCGAGCGTAAGAAGTCTGCAGAAATGCCTTTTCCGGTATCCGTTACAGTCAGCGTCACTCGAGATCTCGGAACAGAATCGTTGCTCCCTTGCGATCCGGCGGTTCCAGGAAGATCTTCCATGTCAGTAGCATCAAGTTTGATCCGAACGTAGCCGTGAGAAGTATATTTGAGAGCATTTCCAAGAAGGTTCATGATGAGCCGCCGCAGCGCTCCGGGTTGTGTTGTGAAGTGGTAATTCTGCAGGTCGACATCAAGAATAACTGCGACCCCGGAATGCGGTAATTGTCCAGGACCCATCAGTTGATCTGGTGCTGCGATGAGATTTTTTGGATCAGACATTTTTCCACGAGAATCGGGGACCACGTCGAAAGATTGCGCCGTGATATTCTGGAAGACATGGCCAGCGAATACGCTCTCTACTACTTCTTCGCAGATGACGGAGATATCAACATCCTGAAACAAATTGAGCATCGGAAGGTCGGATTGCTTAAGAGAAAGAGAACCACCGCGGGATGCCATTGGCCGGCGGCCCTCACGTTTACTTTTTCGCCAATTCTTTTCGAAGTGATTTATCTTTGAGTAATCGAGGATGTGATTCTAAGAAGTTAGTACTGATTAAAAGTACGGAAACAATTGCGGTATCTCACGATGGTATCAAGCAATGTCCGTCCACAACTATCAATCGTCTCCACCAGTCTACTCTCCCATCCGGTAGTGACTTCTTCTAAGAATTCAGCGCTCGCAAGGATCCCATGTAGCGGTGATCGCAACTCATGCGAGATACTTCCAATAAAGTCACCCTTCTTTTGATCTGCAATCTCAGTATCGATGCGGGACCACTCAGCCATTACTGAATTGCCAAAGGCCGTGAGGAACGCCAGCTCGCTCTGCTTAGAAAGAATTCTCGTTGGCTCCGTAGACCAAGCAAAGCAGCCACTGAGCCAGCGAGAACGTCCAGCATCCCAAAGAGGAACGAAAAGGAGTTGGCGGACGCCGGGGAAATGCTTCGCCAGAAATCTGGCATCTGACTTTGCTTTTGAATTTCGAGCTCTGCGGCGTCGAACATCGTTTCTTCGTTGATCTAAGTCTCGATGTAGGCGCTTGAAAGTTTCATCCTCGGATGATGAAGAAACCGCTCCATCAATATCGAAAGTCCACAACTTGCCTCGAGGATATCGACGTAGTAACGTATGCAATGCCTTCTCCTCAAAGGGAGTAAACGAGCGAGGCCCAGGGAGCGCATCGCCGTGTATAGAAGAGGCTTCTGCGGTTGAGAAGCTCAGGATTTCAACACTCTTGCCCAAATCCCTTGTCGTTCTCGAAAACGTCTCACCAAGCCCTGGTGGGCTACCCTGGGGAAGGAATGTGGGCGAACTTATTTTAGCGTCTTTATCAGAAATCTGTTCCCCAGAAGAAGTTTGATCATCGCCACTGGCATGGCTGCTGTCAGCTAAACTGTCTGTTTGACTATCGTCCCGCACGAAAGGCGAACTGGGCTCCTGTTGCCCAGCATTGCTACTGAAACCTGTCTGAGCATCATAGAATACAGCGCCGCCATCAACTTCGAATGCTTCCCGGATAAGATTTGCTGCCCGTGAGAACAACAGTCGCATCGAGGACGTCTCAGACGCATCTTCTCCACTAGGAGATAATCTGTCCTGGGTCTCATTGGGCGAAGACATGCTAATACTTGTGTTGCCAAATGAGTTGGGTTGAGATAAGGTGCTGAACTCGGGACGAGTGCTCGTAGGTTCAGTTTGAGGAGTGTGGTCCTGGGATTCCATGATTGCCTCTTCCGTCTGCGCGAGTGCAGCAGAGTACTCCTTCTCCTTGCGTTCAATGCTGGTGGTAGACCCAATTGCTGAAGTGGTTGACCCTTTCGACCTTGTCTTGGTGATGCTGGGCTCTTCAAACTGGCCAGCAATCCTTGAACCTTCATTATCTTCTGCCTCCATGTCTGCCTCGGCAAGTTCTGAACGTCCTTCGACGAATGAGGCGAGGCCCCGGCTCATTTTCATCCCCCTTCGATGCTCCTCCACCTCTCTCGCCATCTCCAGATGTTTCATGATGGTTACTGCCATCGTTCCCATAAAATGTATCGTGTCTCGGCTTAACGGGAGGCCTGCTCGGTCATCGACCACGAAAAGGCTTCCAATTGGAATCCCTCGCTTGGTTATCAACGGCACGCCAGCGTAGAACTTGAGGTGAGGCTCGCCAGTGACAAACGGTAGAGTATTGAAGCGCTCATCCTTGCTCAGGTCCTCGACAATGAAACATGGGTAGTCCCCGGCTTTGGTAGGCGCGACTGCAATTGTTCTGCTTCATTTAGTGGTGTCCCTCTGCGAAACGCAATCTTCTTACCTTTCACAGAGTCTGCCAGCCTTGGTGACACTGCCGCAACCCATCCAGAGATCGTCTCCAGGTTCATGTCTGGTGTTATCAACAAGATCTACGGATTTGGTGCTCTCGGCAATGAAGTATTGTGTCTCCGCATCAATGACACTGCCAACAATTAGATTATTTCCAAGACTTGGTGAGGTGTCACCCACCTGATCATTGCTCTTTGGGCTCCCGTCCTCCATGTTGTCAGTTGACAGAAGGCTGTGAGTGCCGTGTCCGGGGACGAGACTTTGGACGAGGTAACAGAAGACTTGACCTTGAGATCTCGACTCGGGTCATCGTCTTCTGGAGCTATAGGCGGGGCAGGGAAGCAAGTGTCTGCGTTAATAGGCGCATTGGGTTGGTAGTACCTGCACAAAGCTTTGTCAGTACTATGGAAAGAAACCAGTGGCGGGCTTGGACAGTTCTGTCAAATCGACAGTCACTCACCTATACAGCTCTCTTGCCCTGGCGCTATCAGTGACCCCTTCCTGGTGCGACAGAGCAATGGTGGCTTCCACGGGCGCCATGGGCCCTCAGAGGTCTGCTGTTGGGAGCCAGTTCTTCTGCGACGAGGGGAGGGTTACAAATCGACGTCAGGCAAGGTTCTGGACAGCCAAGAACGAGTTCTGTCCCGGTTGTAGAGTGTCAGGAGAGGAATAAAAACAGCTTGTTAGGGTCGGAGAGGGAGAGAGGTCCGGAGCTGGGTGCCTTCAATGGGATAATATCTGTGTCCGGGTCAACATAAACAGAAAAGAGCGTGGGGCTGAAGGGCAGGTAGATCCTTTCGGGATAGGCGCAAGGAAGGCTTGGGAATGGGTTCTGACAGGCAGAAGCACTGCTGCTGCTGTATGATTTGGCAGGACTGGGTCCTGGGCAGTGGGAGAGGGCAGTGGGAATGGGAGAATGATGATTGTTTGAAGCTGCCAGGGGTGTGGGCCACCGACGTCATCGGCGTAACAATGAGGAAAAAAAGGGTCGTAGCGAGTGGACCGACAGACAGCGTGCAGCCGCGAAACCTTCCGCCGCGCCAAAACTCTATACAATTCTTTGCATGTCTGGAGTTTTGCTGGACAACATTCGATAATGACCTAGTGGCTGCGAAAGGGGGCGCAGAGCAAGGCTGAAGGCACCCGCCTGACCTCGACATCGATATTGCCCTGAAGCCCATGATCTGGCCTGCCCGTGTAGCCACCCAATGGACGAGTCAGTGGCCCACACAAAGCTGGAAAACCGTGCGGGTGGTGGTTTGGGAGTCCAGGCCTTGAGAGCCAAGAAATCCCAGTTTTCAATGAGGCGTTGCGGGCGCCGATCCTTTTCTCCCCGCTCCCAATGATGCCCCACGATACGATGTTCTTTTGATGGGTTTGTGTAACGCGGTGCGCGTGTGGGATGGAGAAGTAGCAATACGCATGGCGAGAAGAGAAGATGCAGATGCGGATGCGGACGCGGATATGTGAATATTGGCTTGGAGTGAGGCGTGGGTTTCTTTCTCCCAAAACTTTGGGACTCGGGTCTGGCTGGTCCAGGAACGCAGTGGGCTATGATTGTCTAGCTTCACCCAAGCATCTGAGTAAACAGCTTTAAGCTTTTCGAGAAAAGTCAACATGAGACGGTCTCCCTCTAACAGCCTCGAATCTTTTAGCTTGCTTCCACGTGAGCAGCAAGACATAGTAACATGGAGGCCTGATGTTGAAGGCATCGATGCCTCCTTGCCTCCTATGCAATTGTGGAGATCCGATCCGCGCCTATCTCCTTAACTCCGCTGACGAATCGACGATGCACCTCCACCAGCTCCTCAATTACAGCTTCCACGCAGCACTGTGGCCATTATTGAAGCTTCTCTATGCAGAAAACGAAAAGTATCTAAAACTCTCAAAGCAGCTTTCCAACAGCCTAGGCACCAGATACCAAGAGCGAGGAAGCATCATTGTTCGGCGTCCTGCTTCCTGCTTCCCTATGCTTGTCAGCATACTTTTCGGCCGACCTTGATCCACCTTTCAGCCCTATGCGATCGTAGTCCTCACAATGGATGCCGCTGCGGATCAAGCCCCGAGGTCTGTCAGTCCTCTGAAGGCCCCGCGGAAGAGGAAGAGGATTGTCATCTCCTGCACGGAATGTCATCGCCGGAAGCAAAAGGTACTTGGCACCTCACCTCCCAAGCACTGTGCTGACATTGCAGTGCGATCGCGCCTCGCCATGCTCGAATTGCATTGCCAGGAACAAGCAATCCCTCTGCCACTACGAGAACGAATCTGCGAGGAAACAGCAGCTGCTGGAGGAGAGTGTCAACAAGTCTGCTGAAGAGGGCGGGGTATATAGCGTCATCAAACCGGCCGAGTCAAACACAGCAGCACAATTCAGCGCGTTTGGATATGCAAAGTCGAACGGGAACAACAACACCACCCTCGGTATATTCAAGAAGATCGAAGACAACGAGACCAATGGCGCGCTTATGTCAAGCTTGCATTCGACCTCGGGTGATCACAGCGGCTTGCGGGAAAAGTACAAGAGTCAAATCAGACAGCTCCCTGCGAAACCATTCATTGAGGAATTGGTGACAATGTACTTTCAGGAGGTCAATCTGCATTATTACCCATTGGATGAAGGAATATTCCGAGACATGTTAACGAGTTGGAATGGTCTATCTTTCTCGACACTCAATAAAGGACCTCTAGAGTTGCCCGGTGACCTACAGTTCTTCCCTGGGTTGCTGTTCCAAATACTAGCATTGGCTCTGCAATTCCAACCTCCCGACTATGACCCAAGTCTCGAGTCTCTTAAATATGCTGCTGGGATGTCTTTAGATGACCTGGCGATGGATTACAGCGACTCAGGGAGTTCAATACTTTGTCTGCTTGGAAAACGAAACACAACATTAGTGGCAGTCCAAGCTGGCTTTCTACGGACACAGTTCATGAAGAATTGCGGACTTGTTCCCGAGAGCTGGCATAATCTTTCCCAGACGATTCGAGATGCACAAGAAATTGGTTTGCACAAGGAAATCTTTGATTATAGACGAAAGTCGGAAACTACACCAGAGGAGGTCCTTGAGAATCTATGGTTTGAACAACTTCGGCGGCGGGTATGGATGCTTCTTTCGCTGTGGGATATACATATGGCAGTAGTGCTTGGACGACCAACAACAATTGATAGTCGAGACGCGAAGCCAACCTTTCCAATTGATGCCCCGATACCCAAGAATCGAAGGGAGGTAGCTCCAGCGCCACGAACAGAGAATGATCCGCCAACCCCATTGACAATGCTTCTCTGGAATGTCGAGATTGCAGCACCTCTCTGGGACATCTTCAATCTGGAGAAAGAAGATCCCCGCCAGAACAACATCGCAAAAGTCGAGACGATGCATAAGCTTCTCAACCAAATATCTATGCACTGCCCCCCTTATTTCCGACATCAGAATCCAGATACAACATTCGACCACCTCCCAGAATGTAGCTGGCTGCCAGCAGCCCGCCAATATTTCCGTAGCGCCACAAACTTTACGGTAATGGCCCTACACCGACCATACATATTTACCAACCCTTCCTCCCGCACGGCAGCTTTGAAAGCAGGCCTCGAAATTCTGCGCGCTCAAAGAACATACTTTAATCTGATTAGAGTCAATCACTACAAGATGTTCGCTCTCGTTCTTAACACCTTCGATGCCATCATCCTTTGCTCGGCAATCTATATTTTACACCCGTGCGAGAATGGGGAGGATCTCGACGACGTGCTGCAGCATTTTAACTTCTGCATGGAGCGCTTCGAGACGATGTCCTCAAGAAACAGCATGGCAAAGGGCGCACTCAGCGTTCTAAAAGCAATCCACGTGCGCCTAAAACGAGCCTTGAACCAAGCAAAATGTCCCGTTAACCCATTACCAACACCAGCCCCCTCCTCAACCTCAGCATCCAACAACGAATCTCCTCCCGAGCCAGAAATCAAGCACGAAACCCCAACACCCTCCCTCTACCCTCCACCTCCCGATCCTTCACAAGACCAAAACCCAGCCCCAACCCCGCCGTACACACTCCCCACAATCTCAAACCTTACAAGTTCGGCCCCACCCCCTTCTGTGCCAACGCCCGGCACGTCACATGCATGGGATGCCTTCTCCGCCCCGTTGCCGACCCCTCTACAGAATCAGAACTACGACTTCAGCTCCATAGCGCCGCTGCAGCCAATGCACGACCTGCTCTTCAACGACCTGGGAACTGTAGATGGAGGCGGGGCCTTGGATCTCAGTGGTGCTGCGTTGGATGCGGGGTGGAATAGGATGAACGGTGCGAACGGTGCGAGCACTGGAGAGGCTGGTGCTTGGCAGTTCGAGGGTGACTTCGGCAATGATAGTTTCTGGGGGTTCATGAATAGCTATCATCCTTGATTGGATGTGGGTATGGGGTATAGAAAAGCACAAAAGATTGATGGTTAGGTACGCAGCGGATGGAGACGGCAGGGAGGGGGTCGGAATTTACGAGTGGGGGCTTCAGTGCCCGGCTCTTGTTATGATGTGCAGAGGCCTTCTCCCTGCGCTCAAGACGCAGTATAATAGACACTTCAACGTGCTTTATTGTTATTCTTCTGTCCTGAGTACTCGGTTCTCGCAAGCCCTGCGGAGACGGTCTTC
This sequence comes from Stipitochalara longipes BDJ, assembly GCA_009732865.1. NCBI lineage: Eukaryota > Fungi > Ascomycota > Leotiomycetes > Helotiales > Hamatocanthoscyphaceae > Stipitochalara > Stipitochalara longipes. The sequence goes on from ML769339.1 coordinate 162,756, forward strand.
GCGCCTTAACGCTCGAGGCCTTTTACAATGTACATAAAGAAGAAAACCAAAACAGGAATCAATGATCTGCATCCCCATGTCTCTGTGATCCCGTCTACCGTCTCAGTCCGAACCTTTGGGATCGAAAAGTTGGAAAGCGCACGGATGAGGAAGTTCCCGTCGAAGAGGGAGGCCGCAGGTTGCACTGCAGCATGTATGTCTTCCTTGAAGATGATTGCTTTTTGTAAGTGGCTTGAAGCTTGTGTGACAATGGAAAGCCCTGAGGAATGCTGTTTTTTTGAAATCGACGCCAAATTCTTCATGGGTCGACAATGGATTGGCAGGAGTGTTGATGTTTACTAATAAAGCGGGATGAAGCTACCCCACTTATCATGTGACGCCATGATTCTGAGATAACTCTCGCCTCTCACAACCTCTAAGCTACGAAGATCTAACACGAAAGTAGAGACACAAGTTAAGAACTATTTGTACAGAAAACCAAATGATAGGAGGAAAATTATATTTCCAAGAAAGAAAATACTGAAGAAAACACGGGAGAGCTTCTCCCGGGTATTTCGGCTAAATAGGGGGCTCCGCTCTTTCTCCTCAACCTCAGTTTACCCTTCCACCTCATTCTCACTCCCACTCTCATCTCACTATACATATCTCACAAAATTCCCCTGTACATCCTCCCAACTCAAACCCGAACACTCATCTCTCAACCCCACCATCTCATCCCTCACAATGCCACCCATCAGAAACCCAATCCTCCCTGGCTTCAACGCCGACCCCTCCATCCTGCTCCACGACGGCGTCTACTACATCGCAACCTCAACCTTCGAATGGTACCCGGGGGTCCAAATCCACTCCTCCACGGACCTCTCAAACTGGACGTTGCACTCACGGCCCCTCTCCCGCAGCTCCCTACTCGACATGCGCGGCAACCCGGACTCCTGCGGCGTCTGGGCGCCGTGCCTCTCCTTCTCATCCGGGAAGTTCTACCTCGTATACACAGACGTAAAACGCAAAGACGGCTCCTTCAAAGACACCCACAATTACGTAATTTGGAGCGAGAGTATCTCAGGTCCCTGGTCGGAGCGGATTTTCGTCAACTCATCAGGTTTTGACCCGAGTTTATTCCACGACGAGGAGAGCGGCAAGATGTATTTTCTGAACATGCTGCAAGATCATCGACGGCGACCGCGCACGTTTGCCGGGATCGCGTGTCAGGAGTGGAGCCCGGAGAAAGGGTTGATTGGGCAGAGGAAGAATATTTTTAAAGGTACGGAGCTGGATTTATGTGAGGGCCCGCATTTGTATAAGAGGAATGGGTGGTATTATCTTCTGACGGCGGAGGGGGGGACGGGGTATGAGCATGCGGTGACGCTGTGCCGGAGTCGTGAGGTTTGGGGGCCGTATGAGGTGCATCCGGAGAAACACGTCTTGACGAGTAAGGACAGTCATTGGGCGGCCCTGCAAAGGGCTGGACATGGCGATATTGTTGAGACGCCGGAGGGCAAGACGTATCTTGTGCATTTGGGTGGACGGCCGATCACGCAGGAGCGCCGCTGTGTGCTGGGACGAGAGACCAGTATCCAGGAAGCCTTTTGGAAGGACGATTGGCTGTATGTCAAGAACGGCCCTGTGCCCTCCCTGTTCGTTGATGTCCCTGGAACTCGCGACGATGTGGAGTATTGGGCCGAGCAGAAATACACATTTGAGAAAGAAATACACCAGGACTTTCAATGGCTGCGAACGCCGGAACCAGAACGCATCTTTCGCACGGAGAAGGGCAAATTGGTCTTGATTGGGAGAGAAAGTATCGGCTCCTGGTTCGAACAATCGCTCCTCGCGCGCCGACAGACGCATTTCAGCTACGACGCGGAAACGATCTTATCTTCTTTCTCGCCAGTTGATGAAAGGCAGTTCGCGGGTCTAACAGCTTATTACTGCCGCTTCAATTTCTTCTACCTTACAGTCTCCGGTACCGAAGACGGAGAACGCGAATTATTGATCATGGCGTCCGAAGCGTCGTGGCCGCTAGGCAAACTCACCGAGCCGTTCCAGGCGCCTGTGAAACTGCCTAAAGAAGGGAAAGTTAAGCTTGCGCTGACGGTCAGGGGGAAGGAGGGCCAGTTTTGGTATGCGTTGGAGAAGGGAGATGGGTTTGGGGAGTTGCAGAAGGTGGGCAAGAAGTGGGATGCGAGTATTCTTTGTGATGAGTGTGGAGGCCATCAGGCGCATGGCAGTTTTACGGGCGCGTTTGTAGGTGTTGCGGCAAGTGATTTGAATGGATGGGCGAAAGAGGCCGAGTTTGAGGAGATTGTTTATAGGCCAGTGAAGCATGAGAGTGATCGGTACGAGATTTAGGAGAGAGAAAAGAGATGTGGATGTGGTGGGGAATCAAAATTGTTAGAAAGTCACTTCTTAATACTTTTTATTAAAGGACGGAAGATGACTAAATTGAAGTCCTTTATCAGGATACCTGAAGCTCGTTGAACATCACACTCAGCTTCTCTTCAGTTGTAAGAGAAATATTCTCTGGTCTCACTATTGGTCACCTTGAGAGTTTCTTGTTCTTTTCATATTTCATGGAGATTGTCGATTGTTTTGGTATCTAATTCAAAGGCCTAACATCATGTGTTTATTTGCCTTCCAATATTCTAAGTGTCTGGCAGAATCAGATATGAATATTCTGGAAGCCCAATACCTTTGTCATAGCGTGTTTCTTAGAAAAAGATATATGTCATCACACAAGACGAGCTCTAAACTCTCACCAGTGGTTGTCCGAATTCGCCAGGCAAATCCAATTTAGCGAGAAATTCTCAAAAAGTGACCACAGTCACCTACTTCAAAGAAATAATAGGATTGCGAGCTAGGATCATGCAAACCAGACTAACATAGTCAACTAATTATTCTCTACAGAATTATGAACCTTTTAAAATTTCAAAATTTGTGTTGGAAGAGATATCTGCGTCTGAAAACTGAGGCCTTTGCACCGGTTAGCTGGCTTTGCGGCGCTTGCAAGGGGTAGCAGAATTTACGAGCACCCAACTTTCAGTCGATGCAATATTATCAGCACAGTGTATTATATTCAACTAATTATCAAGGTTCAGTTCGTTACTAAGAATCCTCAAAAGAGCCAAAATATTTCGCAACTCGACTGGGCTTTTTTCTTCGACTCTCATCCTTGAAATTTTCCTGGGTCTCCATATAGGTCTCCCCATTCGTCCCAGGCGTCGGAAGTTTGAGAATTTCCTGGCAATCCGGCAAGGTTTGCCCCATAGGAACTATCCGATAATGACCCAAAATGGCCATTTCCTTGCCAATCAGCTTGGTTTGACTCATTGCCCTCTGCCTTAACCTGGTATTGTTCGTCGCTTAAATATTTAGCGTCCTCGTATATATGTGTGTACATTTACGCTGGGACATACTCTACGGGCTTGTCCCAGTCAGAGAAATATGTGTAAGTTCCTACATCAGAAGGATTTTGAGAGCCCCACTCAAACGGATATGTTTGAGCACCTGCGTCAGGGCTTTGGAAATCCCAAGGCATCTGTCGACTAGGCTGTGGCACTACTGTGGAGCTGTCGCCAAATGAGAAAAGGTAATCATCTGTTTGGGTTCCCATATCACGAGTTTGGCGATTCTGAGCATCTGTAGACTGGTCTATGATACTAGTAGAGCTATCACCAAATGAGAAAAGCGAGTCATCTGTTGGGGTTCCTATGTCACCAGTTCGGTGCTTCTGATCCGGTTGCCGACTTGACGATGATCCACTTTGACTGCTAGCTAAATCAATAAAATCTAAACACTATATTTAGTCCAGCATTATCTCACAAGTTTTGTCGTTGATGGTGTATATGCATCGTTTTAATTGCCCCCCACTCCTTAAGTTTACGACGCACCTGCGATTCGCTAATTATCGTATGTTAGAACTTGTATTATGTAATTAGAATAATCTAGAACACCAGGAATACTTGCCTGACTGTTTGGTTTTTCTTGGCAAACCATTGGACAATCGCACCAGCCGTGTGGGAAAAATACATGTCGATTATAATTTCTCTATTTGACTCCCATTCAATAGCAGATGAAGCCATCTGATAATATGATAATAATGAACTCAGATTACCATTTATTTTCCCAGAAAGCAAGCTCCTGTGTTTTTATTTTCCTTAGTTCAAATATATAGTCCAATGAAAGTTTGGCAATAAGTGGGGCTCGTCACCGTAGTCGACGTCGCAGTCGACGTCGTAGTCGATGCCGTGCACGATACCGTGCTCGACGCCGTGCTCGAATGCGTATATGAATGAACTTGGGTCCACATAAATAAATTTTTATTCAACAAATAAAAAAAGGGTAAATCAAGAAGGAAAGGGAGTTATTATATATAAAAGTCAATTTCAAGGTATCAAAATAGTTTTTTCAAGTCATCAAGCCTTAAATGCATCCATGTCATCACTAGCATCCCTAACATCCTTAGTTTTTGCGCTGACTTAAAGTCATCAGATTTAAATCTGAAGCTATTCCAATAAGAGATTAACTTGATCTCTGTAATCTGTCAGCAAGCATGATAGTGGATCTCTGCCAAATCTGTTTGTGGCAGCATTTATTAAGTTAAGAAGGGCATTGGCTGACACCTCCGATTCGACTTCTATCGTTAGTGCTGTCCCAAGTGCTATCCTAAGTGCTATCCTAAGTTCTGTCCCAAAGTTTTGTCCCAAGTGCCGTCACTAGTGCTGTCCCAAATGTTGTCCTAAGTGCTGTCCCAAGTTCTGTCTCTAGTGCTGTCGCTAGTGCTGTCTTTAACTCTGTCCACAACATGTTTCACCTGGTGTCGTGCGTCAATGGACACTTATACGATGACATTTTAGACTGTTAGGGTTCTGGTGCTGGTCATCCGTCTTGAGTCTGGAAGCGACAAATCTTGCCATAGGTTTCTCTATGACTCAAGTCGTCATCAACTGGTACTGGTCGAGGAGTTCGTAGGGACTGCTTGGGCTGCGTTCAGACCGGTTCACAGTTTAAATGATCTGGATAAGCCAATGGTTAATTACCATATAAGTAAGTACAGCTAGGCCTGCTAATGATCTTGAAACGAAGAGGAAAATATTAGAACCCAACTACCAAGGAAATATTACAAGGAATCTTCAATGTAGTTCAGCGCACGTTGGTAATATATAATATAGTAATCAATTTATACATGATCTTAGCAATCGAGTTGACGCTTTATTAGAGTAGTATTAGTGATGTTTATGACGTGGAATCAGTGGGGCGGTTGATCCTCTTTATCATAGGAGCCGCTGCGCTGTTCCGTACTGTACGCTCGATAATCATTGAAAAATCTACGTATAGCCGCATATTTAGAGAAACTGGAGGCATCGAATCCAACGTCCAGCAAGCTGTGAGCTATTTTGTGATTCAAAATGGCCGTAGAGTAGATTTCGAGTCAGGCCATCTAGAGCACAGATGGAGTGACTAGATGGCTTGTTTGAAGACCGGAAAATTCCTGAAAGCATTTAGGGGCTGCAGAATGCAATCTGAATTCCTTTCACGAAGGAGTCAAAGTAAAAGGAAGAAGTTGGACTGAGGCTTTTAGGTGTTGAGGTTCTTCTATCTTTGAAATTCAAAGCAATAGCAAGTGAATCCCTCGCTTAACTGTTACCCACCTCCTTGACTACAGGTCGGACGCCGATATAGGAATCATGGCAGAACATCGGCTTTTATTCGCTGCTATGATAACAAATTAAAAAATTTCTCAATGTGTGAAATCGCGTAGAAGTGAAGTTCTCTTTGGGGTTTGAATCATTCGTGCCCTCGATCTCCTTCTTCCTCATCCACAAACAAACCCCCTCAAAGAGGTATCGGTCACTGGTTAGTGTAACACCAATACCAACACCAACACCGCCACCATGGCAGAGATTTCCCTCTGGATCTTTCGCAACAAAGAAGAGGCTGCGCTCCACGGCTTTGTCTTGTTTGTGATGTTGTTCCTGGGATGGAATCGTAGCACCAAGGCCTTGTCTGGTGTCGTTCTCATTTTGAGCTTCCTGAACTTTCGGGTAATGCTCCAATTCTGTCTCAAAAGCCACCACTACATCCTATCCACTCTCTTCCTGTTCGCCATCCAACACGTCCATATCCGGTTCGTCTCTCACAGGATCTTGCACCCTCTTGCCTGCTACCCCGGTCCCTTCTTCTGGTCAGTCTCGCGCCTCCCACAAACCTACTACCTGTTCCGCGGTACTCTTCCCTGGAAGATTCACGAACTTCACAAATGATATGGCCCAGTTATTCGTGTTGCCCCAAACGAGCTCTCGTACACGACTCTCGAAGCATGGGATGATATCTACACCAAAGGGGAGGACAAGAAGCAGCTTAGGAAGGATCTGGGGATTTTACCGTCTGCTGCCACCAAGGTAAATGGGATACTGTTTGAGCTTGATGATGAGGAACATGCTAGACTGCGGTACGTCAATTGTGCTTTGCTACCCCGAAATCCTGGATCACCTTTGACTAATGACTTCCAGTCGCAACATCTCGCACATCTTCTCGACCTCGAACATCCGCGCCCAAGAACCTATCATACTCAAGTACACAAACCAACTCATTGAACTCATCAAGTCTCGAGATGGCGAGCCTGTTGACGTGACCGAGATGTTCAACTTTCTGCTCTTTGATATCACAGGGGATATGGTATTCGGGGATTCGTTCAACTGCTTGACCAGCGCTACATTACACGTAAGTCTTTTTCTCGACCAACGAGGAAGAAAACAACTGACGGCAACAAAACAAAGCCATGGATCAAATTCATCTTCGCTCGCGTCTCTGGTGCTGCCCTCCTCGGCGGAGCCACCAAGTTCTGGCCTTTCCACTTCCTCTTCACACCCTTCATTCCCAAGCACCTACGAGACGGAGACTTCAAGCACGTAGTTCTTGCCAAGGAACGTCTCGACAAGCGCCTAGAAAAGAAAGGAACTCGAACCGATTTGTACCTCCCCTTCCCCTTCCGACCTCCTCTCTCTCCTCTTCTATTGCTAACAAGCAACTGCAGCATAACCCACCTTCAAAAAACCCTTAAGAAGCCCACTGGCCTCAGCTACGATGAACTCGTCGAAACAACCCGAACCCTGATCGTCGGCGGCGCTGAGACTACGTCCACCCTGCTTACAGGCTTAATCTACCACCTGCTCAGCCCACACCCGACTCTCGCCGACCCTTCGTATCGCTTCTCAACAAGACCTCTCGAAACCTTGACCCTCACGCTGCGCCAAGCCTTCAAATCCACCTCCGAAATCACCTCCTCCGCGATCCAAACTGAAAAGCTCCTCTACCTTAAAGCCTGCGTGAATGAAGGACTCCGCCTCTTCCCACCGCTGCCGGGTAATCTGAGAAGAATCGTACCAGAAGAAGGGAAGATGATTGCGGGGAATTGGGTTCCAGGTGGTATGTTGGTTGCTGTTGATATCCTGTCTGCGAATCTGTCGCGTGAGAATTTCACGCTGCCAGATGGGTTCTGTCCTGAGAGGTGGTTTCGCGAGCATAGGGAGCAGGGTAAGTTGTTTGAGGGGGATCGGTGGGAGGTTGTCAAGCCCGTTAGTACTTTCCCTTCCCCTTTACGGCTAAGAAAAGTGATGCTGACGATGGTGTATCCAGTTCTCTCACGGACCCCGCAACTGCATTGGCAAAAACTTAGCCCTGATGGAAATGCAGCTGATCCTCGCCCACCTCCTCTGGCACTTCGACATCGAGCTTGAGGAAGAGAGCAAGGACTGGATTTCTCGCGTTCGGGCTGTTGGGTTCTTTGTTAAGCCGAAGCTGATGGTTAGGTTCTCGCCTGCTGGTTCAAGAAAGGATTATGCAAAAATGGGTTGAGGCTTGATGAAGCAATACAGGCGAGGGCGAGAAGTAAAGTGTCGTTGGCATTGCCGAGATATCGCGATGGACTGAAGATGAGTGGAACAAGTTCATTGATTGGAGTGTTGACCCAGTACATACATCCCCAATCCAATGTCTGCAAAGCCCTGCGATTGCTCCGCACTTTCTCTCTTGACTAATCCTCAATTATCCATCCCTCTTTATACAAGGACAATCGTAAGTGACCTCAAGCTCCATCATTACCGCCGACCGGGAACAGCCAACTCCAACTTCCCACCCCACTTTGGCGTCTCCCCTTGTCTAAAAATCTTCAACTCCTCACAAACATCCCTCGTCTCCACCAACTCTGCAATCGAGCTCTTTGAACTCCAAGTACTGCCTCTCCTGCTACTCCCCACCGGACTCGTCATCTTCTCGTCCGCGAAGAACGAAAAATCTCCTTGGCTTTGTGCTTGGAACTCATCTGCATCTTGATCTCCTGATACGGAAGGCCCGATATCTTCACTGCCGGATCGCTCGTGAAGGAATTCTAGGCGGAGTTTTCGCAAGCCGGGGAGCAGACGGGGACTATGGCGAGTTTTGCGTGGACCGGATGTGGTTGCAGAGAGTAGGATGGCTTCTTGTCTGGCGCAGCAACGGAGGAATGTGATGAGACGGGTAATTGTGGGACCCGTGGACTTTAATGGTATGTCGGTGAGAGTAACTGAGGAAAGGCGGTAGTTGATAAGTGGACTGAATGCGGCAGATTGAAGCTCCAGATCACCGAATTTCTCTGCTTTGTGAAGATATTGCGGTGTATAGCCCATTTCGAGGCGGCCTTGGACAATTGTGGGTATGCAAGTGGCGAACGAGTGATGGATGCGTAGATCCTCTATGCGAGTCCCGGTTCGACGATCGAGGAGAGAGGCGGCGTTGGGCTGGGCGAACGGTGTGGTGTTCGCGAGGTGGTAGTCTGAGTGGGGATTTGCCTTGACTGTACCGACGTCGAGAACTTGCAGGCGGTTCGTCGATGAGAGGAGCTTATGTATTCCCTTTGATGTAAATCGATTTGATGAGAGGTAGAGATGGGTCAGCCCTGTACTCTGCTTCATTGGATCTCTCTCTGCGAGGATGACGGATGAAGGGTTGCGTAGGTTGGCATATCGTTTCATGTATAATATGAATGAATCTATTGTGTCAGGGCGGACGGGAATCTCTGTATTGTGGGATGGATAATAGAGATCTGTTTCGTCTCTCTGGTGGTATGTTGGCGGGTCCTCGTAAAACCATTCGTCTGAATCGACCGTAACCGTGGAGTTAGGGGTGAGCGTCGGAGCAAAGCACTCCCGCAGTAAGAAATCAATCGTTTGGTCCGTCAATGAGTTGTTTCGGAGATCGAGGCTCCAGAGACGTAACGAGTTATGGAGTGTGTCGAACGGTAAACTCTGATCAGTGAGCCGCAGTCCACGAAGCTTTAGAATGCGTAAATTGTCGAGGGAATGGTATGAAAGAAGCGAATTCCAGGCTTGTGTATTGACCGTATATGAGAGATCCATGTACATTATATTGTAGAGGATCGGAGTTGAAACAAAAAGGTTGTAGTCCAGGAGTGGAATATTGGTGGACGAAAGAAGGAGGAGCTTATTGTTTTCGTCTGGTTGCCTGGTTTCGCCTAGTTGCTGGATCTCATAGTCATTACGTCCCATGTTGTCCATGACAAGGAAACGGACATTTTCGAAGAATGGGATGAATCGCATAATGTATTTTGGAGTTGTGACTTGGCTGTACTTGGCATGATCTTGCAGAAAACGTCTTTCCAGCAATTTGAGTGGTCGAAAGTCCAGAGCGAGAACAGATTTCCGACGAGTTTCGGAAAGGGTACTGGAACGCATGAAGAAAAGATGTGTTTTAGCTATCCAGAGTATTAGTAAGGTATAAAAAATATGATCTTGTACTTACCAAATGGAGTTCGAGTTTGAGCCGTGAGCCTGATAGGGTCACTCCAGAGCTCTACCGTGAATATTGAATGCCATTCCTTGCAGACAACAGACGCAGCCAACAAGGAGGCTCGGCCAAGGTAGGGGGCCACAAATATAAGCTTGTTTGGTCCCTTCACGGTGTCTTCGTAGGTTGGGAGAGACATGCTGGGCGGCAGAGATCTCGTTGAAAGGGGATAGGTACAGCCGCACTAATAGTTCCAATGTTCGAGTGGTTGAATGCTAAAAGCGCTGTAGTTGAAGAAGCAAGAAAAATAGAGACAACTGTAGCTGATGTCGAGAAAAGAGACGCGTCGCGATCGAGGATATAACAAGGGTCGGTGTTGAGGATATTCCACCCCGTCAAATCCCGTGACCGACTAAAAATCAACGAAGAAAACTCGTCTTCTTCAAACAACCACTTCTAATTAATCAAACGGCAACTACAACACCGACACCTCTCAGGTTATTGTACCAAACGAGGTCTGAACGACATGTCAGCTGCTTCTACGAAAAAGAACTCGAGCAATTACCTCGATGAGCAGCCCGTCGTTCAGGGAGCGGGATCTCGGTGTTGAGAATTGGTTTTGGTCGGCCTGTGCTGGAATCCGCCGCATATTCAGAGTCCTCGAGAGCTCCGGTACAATACTTGGTCATCCAAGGACGGAGGAGGTGGAGAAGTAGACAGGATGGTGGGAACTGCCAGACCTTCTCGACGGAGTCAACCAAGGTCTCCAACTTCGCTCAAACACAAAGAGAGCACGATATCAATCGAAAACAACGAATTCTAGAGGGGAACTATGCTGGATAATCAGCGAACTTCTTCACTTCAACGATAAAACCAGGCCACAAGTACCGCCGTCACTCGACGGCTGCCATCTCGATCTGTACCAATAACGTGTCGAACATCGAAGCAGACCGCAAGATGTACGATCAGAGCTTTGAAAATCGAGATATCTGGAGTTTTGTACAAACTGGATACCAAGCAGGAAGATGGATAAGGCATACCGACGTCGGTGCCAAGACGAGGCTAGGCTGCGAGTGACCGTGCTGCTCACGAGAGCTCTCGAAGTGCGCGATGTTCCAGGAAGCCGTAAAATCCCTCACTCCAAATCTCAAAACGTTTCTCGAGCTTGGAAAAAACTCTGCGCCAGTCCAAACAGCTCTACCTCCCTCACTTTTCTCCTCTCCAGCAGTGTGCAGATTGCGCCCTGCTCCGAAGCGGCGGGCGATCGTTCAACCACCTTGCCCTGGTCTGCAAGCCAAACCAAGCGTTCTGCTCTGTTCTTTATCTTTCAGATCCTCGGATGAACGCTTCGATATTCGCGCACACAAAAAGGAAGGAGGCTGTGATCTTGGTCTACCAACGTGGCTATGCTGGGTGTTCACGATTGATCATCCGACGGGAGCCGTCGTCATGATGCTGAGACACGGGAGCCAATGGGATGGCCTTGCATTCGATGCCGCTTTTGGGAAAGGTGGGGTGTTCCCGATATTTTCGGAAGAAACAACGATATCTTGTCTCGATATCAAGAATGATAATAAAGAGGCTGTGAGGTGAGCTGCATAGAGACGAAAAAGCTGATGAAGAATCTTGTTGGATGCATTTCTCGAGGAAGCAATATATGATCCAATCTTTGCACACCACCACAATCTGCCGGCCCTCCATATGTCTTTCCAATTTGGCTCCAAAACCCTACCATAGGCTAGGGCAGCTTCTGATGTGATTGATGCCATAGCAAATCGAGATGGAGATTTCATATATAACAGCAGGTATCCGCTCGGAGTTGCTGCAAAGCAAGTATAATCTTTCCTAAACTATATCCTGTTAGTCTGAAATAGGCCAGTGCTGTCACGAGTACTTACGGAAGTATCCTGACTTGGAGATCCAACAATGGAGTGATGCAAATGCAAGGCAATCTTTCGATATTCCATCAATATTTCCAGTGGAAGGACATGATGACAGCATTTGGAAATGTCGAGAACGTACGTTCATCCTTGAGCAACTAGTAAGAGTCACCCAGAGATGCATGATGGCTTACTGTTGTTCTCGATGTTCGCATCAACAAAAGAGAAAGGGACTTTCTCAGTTGGAGGTCGCGTGATAAACCCTCTCTGCCAGAGCGCCACCTACAACAAGCAGAACCCGTTGTTTCAGGCATGGGCTCTCAGGCAGGGGTACCGCCTACAACAAGCAGAACTCGTTGTATCAGGCTAGGCTCCCTCAGAGGATATGCGGACTATCGTTGTTCTGGACTTGTATAACATAGACTCAAAGATGATTATATTTTGGCTCCTCGCTTGTTGTCGTGCATGTAGAGCGGTTGTTGCCGTGCGGTCGGGTAAGATCGCGATCTGCTGATGCTCAAGTGAGCGGTTTTGGTTCTCTTCTAGTGCCAAAAGATCATCGTGAGTATCGTAGCGGTCACCCTGATCTCGCATTTCTGTCGAGAAAGAGTACTCGAGAGAGCCGACCAGGGCATGGAAGCAAGGAGCTGCTGCTTACCAGATTTGTTTGTCCTTGGCCGAGTCTAAGGCCCACTCGAGTATTTGTTTCATGGAAGCCTCATACCAAGGGAGTATCCATCCCAGTGTCGCTTTGCAAGTGGCAATGATGTCGTTGTGGTGCAGGGAGATCTGTTGGTATCGAAGTTAGCAGTGACCCTACGTCGCCGCTGTTTCGCCTGCTCCTAAGACGAAGAGGGGACTCACAGCATCTTTGAGTTCTCTGCAAGGCCAATTGAACCTCTGAAGATGATTCTTTGGCTCTAGGAACCTGTCAGTGGCAGCGTTGGTTGTGCAGGCCTGGGAAGCCATTGTCCTACCTTCAAAGCGAACATCAAGTGAAAACAAGGCCCTGGGCAATTCCAGAGACATCATTGATGTCTTTAAGCATTCCGAATATGTGCTGCGTGCTATTTTGATGTTTTTGTGATAGGTGAAACGGCAATGGAGTATGGTTAAATAGGAGGAAAGGTGTTGGGGTACCGATATCAGATTTGCATCGTGGGAAAGCGTTGAGACCATTTCCGCAACGCTCACATGACATTCGCACCTTCCAAGCCGCATTTACAACAGCTGCAGGACAGCATATCGCACGTAATATATTAAAAAGAATTATAGTGCGAATCACTTTCACAGAAAATTGAAATTGAAGCAAGGGAGAAAATGCTGCTTCGTGCGGCAGGCAGCCTCCTTGCATACCTGTCAGCATGAAGATCTGATCATTGTGCATGCATATGTGTATGCATGGAGACCGTTGTCTCTGCATTATTGATTTGCTACTGCTTGTGGGGTACACTGTGGGGTACAGCTTGTCACCCAACTTTCATTGATAAGATTCTGCTCATCATTGTTTCCTGAATAGAGATTGTGTGTTCGAATCTCCTTATATCGTGATGGCTATTTCCAAGCAGTTCAACAATATCACATAAAACAAGTTACTAAATTATCACAACAATGTGCTCGATGTCAAGCCCAAGCAAGAACGACCTTCAAACTTGGCTGTTATGGAGAGTTCAGCAACATGTGAAAAAATATACAAGAATCCCATTCCCATTAACAAGTACAGACCTTGCAGTTCCAAGTAAGCTATGAATATACTATGAACTTCCAATCCACACTTTAAAAACCATCACAATGCGATGCATACAAATATTTTCCATCCATCCGCGCCAATTCCAAATGCTACCGAGTCTTTTCCTATTTTCTGAATGCTTAGCCAAAAACGCAATCCCGCACCTCCCCAAATGCCCGAAGGAAAACAGGTCAAAAGACACACCGGTACCCCCGCTACACACGAAACTTAATGATGAGGGTGATGTAACGAAAGTTGAGCTCTGCAAAACTCCTTTCCGATGCCAAATACAGCGTAAGAAACAGCCCAATAAATAGGGGTTGAAAAGGGGACACTTATTAGCGCTGACCCGAAATTGCGAACATGAAATCCTCATCTCTCCTTTCCATCATCCATCAATCAATCTCATCGTAATGGCTATCGTGGTCAGCATTCGTCGTCCTGGTCACGTTGCAGCATGGGTTATCGTGCATTCGTGTGAAGCGTGGCGACTGCTGGTGAGATGTCATGAATTCGTTGAAGCGGATCAGTGACCAGACATTCCAGACACCATAGTACGTGACCTCGTTGGCACACTCCCTCTCTTAAGCTTCTCCGACTTAGTAGAGGACTTCTTGCCCATATTATCATACACTTGCTGTGCCTCTGGAAAGTAATCGGTTCTGGTTGGCTTCTTTTTCGGCCGGGTGTGAAGGAAGACGTGGGACTTCAGATTATCCTGTCGACTGAAGATCTTCGGGCAGAAATCACATGAGAAGCTATCTTCTCCGGTATGTGTTCTTTCGTGCCGCTTGAGGTGTTCTTGGCGGGCAAATCTTTTGATGCAACCCGGCCATTCGCACTGCTTGGTTGGTTGCTGGACACGCTGGATATTATTGGGCAAAAACTGTTCTCGCGCAGCTCGCTTCCTAGCCTTGAGAGCCTTCTTTAAAGCATGTGCTTGTTTGTGTTCTTCTTTCACGGGTACTTCCCGCTCTTGCACTTGTTGAAGTGCTGCTGCAGTTGGAAGCTCGTCGATAACAGGCTGGCGAAGACAGGAATGGCGGGAAGGGGTTGTAGAGCAAGATTTTAAGTCGTGATATTTTGGTAGAAATTGTTCGAATCCAGAATCGTAGTCCGATGCTGGAGTTCCGTATGAGATATCAAACTGCAAAGCTTTTGCCGATCGAAGTGGAGAGTCCAAGCCAAAGCTGTCCATGAACGTGGTCTGGGATGGATTGACAAAGTCTTCATTGGAAGAGTGGCCCAAATCAGAAATCGGAGAGAACAAATCGCCATCGAACGACTGCGAGGTAAGTGACAGGCAGCTCGAGTTACTGAAAGAGTTGGCGGTTGGACCAACATATGTGGCGAAGTTGTTGTATCCCATCATAGTCTGGTCAGCAAGAAGCTTGCCATCTGCAGCGAAGATCATGGTCCCATCAGAAAACCCAGAAAGTATGTCTGGTGTTATTGAGTTCATGTTACAGAACCCCATGTTGGGTTCTTTGCTTTCAGGAGTGCATGATAAAGTTGAATTGCGCCTCGAAGAGCCTTCGAGCTTGATGAGATCAAAGTTTGTACGGGTGGGCGTATGGACTGGGGTATCTACAGCAGAAGATACATCCCAGTCGGAACCATCTGGCGAGAAGTTGGAATTGATGGACGAGCCAGAGGAGAAAGAAGACGATGCTGGATGAAGATTCGCTCCAAATCGCATGTTCATGTCGACGAACATCTTCATTATGGGTTCAAATGGGTTGAAAACGGAATGAAGTGTATGGAGTCTATTAAGTACATCATTAGTCCAACCACTGGTGATTGAGGAGGCGCCTTCACGAACAGGTTCTTCGCAATGCTTCAAGGAGTGATAGTAAGAACTGACGATGTTATTCCGGAAAAGACTGAGAAGAACTGCAGAGTTCGAAATGAGTGGATGAACTTTCTTTGGAGTTAAGGAAGCATAGACAGGGAGAATTGCGCTGCCATATATCACTAGAAGCTCGGCTTCACTTCGACGACAACACGAGATACAGTCTTGGCAGTAGGTATCACCTCGTCCCAGAAGAGAGTCATTAGACAAAGCTTACCTGACTATTGAGTATAGAGTAAACCTGTGAATCGCGTCTTGAGTCGCGAGGAGGCTTTGATAAGCAAGGTGCTAATGAAGGAATTGCGACGCGTTGAAAAGGGAGGCCTTTTCCGCTATCTTCGAGTGCTAGGGGTGTTAGTTACCGCGTGATCTTTTTCTTCCAGTGGTCACTGTACCAGAAGTAGGGGCTTTGAGGCCTATTCTCGAGCGTAAGGGAGCTTCGTAGCTCTATGGTTCGAAGAATTGAATCGATATCTCAGATCAGTGAGTACGTTGTAGATTCTACCTTGCAGAAACCCCTAGGATGAGCGACAGGGTCTCTTCTTAACGCAGCATTGCCACTGATGGCCGTCTGAACTCCTCGAGCAGGCTGGTTCGATCCGAACTGCTGGTACCTGCAGCGTGGCTTCAGACTGCAGTAGCTTGATTTCGAGGCGGGATAGTCACAATTAGGAAAGCTGGTCTCAGAATCTCGCCAATATCTCCGGAGACAGCTCTCCGTAGAGATCGAGAAGAAAGTCCTCATGGTTCGCATAGGTACCATGGCGGCGCCAGAACCGCAAGATGCAGCCGGAAAATAAACGCTCGAATCGGAGATTTGAGATTTATGAGAGAGATCCCAAAGAAGATCTTGGCTGCAGCTCCATGATCTGACATTCCACAGCCTTGATACAGTCCAGAGCGACAAAGAAAGGACCGAGGACCCCATGTCTGATATAGCAAAGTTAGCAGAACTCGCTGAGAATGACTTTATCGTGGATTTTGTGACTGAGAAGATTGAATTGATGCGTGAGAAGATACTGATGAGGTTCATCTGTGGCTTGTTCATACTTGAACAGGAAACCCTCGAGAGTTTTACTTGCTTGTTTTCCCGGACTCCTGGCGTTCAAGTGTGGGCGGTTGCCACAGCTGAGACTCTTTTCGCGGTCGGATGATGCGCTCAGCGGAACAAAGATCCAGACAGCGTCTTATCTGCCGGTTATACGCCGAGAATGCGGAGAAGAATGGCGGACATTGCAATGGTCTCAATTCCGAGCGCCGAGCGGCTGTTGATCATGCTCTTGTAGACTTGTTATTAGAATGTTGTTCTCAATTTCTAATATTTATTGTCGAAGTTTGTTGTTCTCGAATAGGATATTTCGGGAAATAACTTTGAATACTACCAACACCTTTCGAACTTGCCTTTCCTAGCTTTTTTTTAATAAATAAATAAAAGTAATGGTGTTATTAGTTTGAAGGTGCAGAGATGAGAACGCGAAAGCGGCATGTTTTGGAAACCGTGATCTCTGTCACATTGGAAATATGATTATGTCTACGAAGTTTTCAAGCCAATAGTCAGCGATCTCTCGAGAAGCCACTACACCAATATTATGGCGCCACTGTCTTGAATGAGATTGCATACAGCCACTCAGTCTCCCTCGCACTTTTTGCTTCCACCAGTTTCCTTTCATCGCCTGTCAATACGTCTGCCAGATAGGAAGCACTGGGATTTGCTTTGACATGGGAGGATTATGTGTACTACCAAACAATGAGCTGGCAGATAGGCAGAAACTAAGCCATTGGGCCCTAAGTCTTTCCATCACATCCAAAGTGTGCTTTGAGCTGACGATTCTGTACCATCTGCCAGGCGAGAAAAACACAGGACGGCATTGGTCTTCCAAGCGGCAGGACCAAAGCCTCGGGCCTTCATAACGGACCACTCACATTCACGATTTTACCAACATTTGTGGAGATTTGACAAGTCGAGGCCAGTATGCAGAGCCTGGCGATCGAGACTCGAGACTCGAGACTGCTGCACCAAATGCCTTCAGAGCTTAGACATTCCCCCGCGGCGGAGCTTACGTCCGGACTCCGACTGATTTCCTTCCAGCCTTTCTTGGCATTCGTAAACCTGCCTACTTCAGTCAAGTGTCTGCCTTCCTGAACCGAGCTCACGTGTGAGTCTGAGACTCTCTCTACCAGTGTGAAGATCCTCATACGTTTTCAACTTCTCGCTATGCTCCCACCTTAGATTCTCTGCCGCGTTTGCTTGAAGCGTGCCGATCTCCTGTCTTAACTCTTTCTCAAAAGATGGCATCCAGTCTCGTTTGCCGCCAGGTGCGGGGCAACGTCGCTGCCGTGCAACCTTTACAGCCTAGAGGCTTAACTCTCATTACCCGTTGTTCCCCTCTCTTAAGTACTGATTTGTACCACTACCACAAAAGTCAGACCACTTTCTCAGCTACGACCCAACACCCACTCTGGCGGTTTCGATCATGATCACATTACCTGGCCAAGCGACTTTTTCTGCTACTTCATTTGACCTTGCACTTGCAGAAGGCTGAATCTTTCCTAGATAAAACAGATCACCCATGTGCTTCCTGTGCATATGCTAGAAATACACAACCGCTACACCTCTGAATGTGACGGCCATCGGAATTTCTATCATTCTCAAGCCCGGAAGGCAAACACTCATGCGCGGTCTGATCGCCGGTTACCCTAGCTTTCTGATTGCTGGGAGCCATTTCCAGATTCTTCATCAAATCAACCCTTGGTAACACAAGGCGAAAGTTCTCTGTGTAACACAAAGTTTTGATTCTCACTCGCGAGCTCTATTACTAAGAGCTCTTCGAAAGTTGGCGGCATGGACTGATGCCGCTTCCTATCTTTCAGTTATTCACAGATTCGCATACCACCTTACCAAAGTCCCGGGTCGAGACTTAAGTCCGAGATTCAAAGCTGAGCAGCCATAATGCAGCAGGACGCTTTGAGAAGGTCGAGAGTTGGCAGGGTGGCAATTCGACTTTCACTTTCTCAACCATTTATTATAAAGCATTCGCTTGGAAAGTTTTTGAGGGAGAGAGAGGTGTACATAAATATTGGGCTTTCAAGTTCACTGCTTTCAACGTTATCATTATTCACAAGTTCTTCTCTTCTATTCATCCCAGAAATTCTGTCATATTTGTTTTGAAACTACATTATTATTAATTTTCCTGAAAGAGCCCGCACGACACGATGTGTTTTGAGGTAAAAGTCAGGTATTACACCTGCGGAGATTACGGCGAATCCAAGTGGAAAGGATGCGATATTTGGCCTGAGCCTTGTGGGCATACACTATGGGGGGTTCCTTACGAGCAGGGAGGTTTAGCTCTTCAAGACGAAATTGTCATGAATGAGAAATGTCCTTGGCACACGAAAAAGAAAGAGGTTTGGCCAAAAGACAAAGCGCCACTTCCTAAAGAGGATCGGTGAGGGATCCCTCTACAATTGGTATTGTGTAAGACTCAGCTAACATCAAATGAACAAGGCATAGACGTGACCGTGGCCGCGATCATGATCGTCAGAAGCAGAGCGGACATAAAGTATAGCCGTCGCTCTCTCAGCAGCAGACAACTAGTCAGAAGTCCTCGATTCACCAGCCGCACGGAGCAAACCACGATACGCAATCCTACTTCCTATGGCAGCGAAATCGCAGGATTTTGACGACTTTCAACTCCGCTGCTCAACTTTCTTCGCTCCTGACATGCTTTCTTCCCGACGCATATCTAACATTACATGTTCGTCACATATTTCCACTGGTTTCCAATTGGCAACATTTGCAGATACTTTGTTCGTCCCTACCATCATCACTGCTGATAAAGTGATGTTCCAACAACCTAAGCGGTGTAACGCACAACCTCCATCGCTTCAGTTGTGCAACAACACTGGCCACTTCGTACCTGGTGTGTGCACCGATTTTCTTCTGGAAACACGTTGCAAGGTCGTGGGCAGGGATATATAGATATCATGAATCCCTGAATTTGGCCACAACATTTCCTTGGTTTGGTTTCTTGATTGGGCCTCGTGGCTTCCATATTTTTGCCGGGAGTGGCGGTGATTGGAGGCTTCACACTCTTTCGCTCGAATTTTCAACTCCTGATGTTTCTCATGTTGGGTTTGGGAGGTGATATCAAGTCCTGACTGATTCTACTCTATTCAACTCAACTCAACTGAATTCAACTCAACTCTCCTTTGTCTTTGGACTGGCTTTATGATCTCACGATGTATCCTCTAACATCCATACTAAAATAATATCTACCTCACCACCAACCAGCCACACACAAACTCCTTGATATTTCAATGCTCCCATGAGAACTTCACAGTAACAGAATACCTTCCCCACCCCCAATCTTCACCTTTCTCGACTTCACTCAATGGTACACCTAAAGAGCGCTCTAGAGTAACTCCAATGCACGCAGATCGTCGATCCCTCTCATGCCAGGGCCATCGGATCTGCTCTCTTTCTCCGAATACCCCTTCTTCAACGCTCTTCCTAAGCCACCTCCAATCACACACATAAGCGCAGCCGCCTGATCCGGCCTGGTGCATGACCCGAGAGTTCTTCCCCAGGGTTGAGTTGGCCGAGTAGGTGCATTAGACAGCTGCAGCATAAACTCCTTCCTCACAACTGGCGTTCTGGAATATGTTTATTTACGAGGGCCGTGCTGGTTATAGGTCCCAAGTAGTTGGAAGTGAAAGGCACCACTGGACTCCCCTTGTGAACCAACATGCTTCTTCCACACCTTTGACTTGGGATTATTTCTAATTTTTATTGGAAAAGGGATTGGAGAGTAAGTTGAAGGGAAGAAAGCTGCATTGGTCGAAAAAGTTCCCGCTTAAAGCATCAAAGGGTGGAGAAGATGTCACCCAGGTGTGAGCGGGAAGTTCTTCCGAAGGCAGGCAGGTCTCACTTCCAAGGGATTTGCTCCAGCGATCTCGCGATCGTGGTCTCACTTAGGGAGCGAGACTAGACTCCGTTCACATCATTCCAAACGCGGCACAGTTGTCAAGCCGACATCTTTCACATTCCTCCACAAGAGTTTCTCTGCCGTTGACTTGAGCAGCAAGTGCATCCGTCCACTTTCTCACCTTTCCTCGCCCCACCGAGGCAGGGCTTGAATGATGGTGCCATGTGCCCCCATTCTCCAACAGCCCCCCATACTTCCCCGCCTCGGTACCGAACGATCGGAACCCACATACCAGGTTATCCTGGCTTCCCAGCTCTGCAAGACTGCCAGCACACCGCCATCGCCATACCCCCATTCGCGGCCAACAAAGACGCGCGCTTGCTGCGGCTTGCTATCTCCGCCAGCTCGCATGGAAATGACGATAAGAGCAGAGAATGGTCCAGATGGGAGAATCACGCGGGAAAAATGAAGTGATATGGTAACACAAGAGCTCGGGAGAGGGGAGGTACGTGACACGAGATGTTGGAATTTACTCTTTAACGGTTTTGTATTGGTCAATGATTTGAAAATTGGCATGGGACGGGTACGACGGGAAGCATGGGATTGGAGTGTTATCTGCAGGTTGGTAGCTAGCGTGCACGATCGTGCAGGATGCACTGCTATCACATGTTGGAATGCTGCCTCGTTCGTGTATGTTGGGCGATGCAGACGCCTTTGTTGGCGTTCGTATTTCTGCCGGTAATATAGGGCTGTAAGTCGTGGTAGGTTTGTGTGTGCCCCGAGCAGAAGACGACTTGAGCCCGAACCGAAACTGAGGCCGAGATCGAGTGGTTATTGCCGAGGTGAAGACTTCGATATCGGTACGATGCCGTGAGACGGGATCGCAGGAGCTGGCAGAGGGCGGACAACATGAGCAAGGAAGGGGTGACTCAGCGAAGTCTATCCGTCGAGTGAAATTCCTTGCGATTCATCGACTTCCATGGCGTCATATCCTTCCTGGTCATCATCGGCAAACGATTCCTGGATTTCCTCTTCCGTGGCTTCCATGCCCTCCGAAGACATGAGCTTACTGTTCTTATCCTCGGCTGTGAGGGCACATGGTTAACAAGGTGATGACAGTGGTGGGTTTAGGAACATACTTCTCGCCTCGACAAGCAAATTCTCCTGGACCTCGCAATCTAACAGCACAGTCTCCTCCCCAATCTGAGATCTCCTCCCAAGAATGCAACCAGTGAGTTTGCATCCCTTCTCAACAACGACCCCATCCATCAGCACACATCGTTGCAGCTTGGCGCCTTGCTTTATTTGGCAATTCGCACCGATGACACATTCTTTTATTGAGCATTTCTCTTCGACTGTAACATTTTCGGCGAGGAGACAGTCTGGCCGAGTGACTGTTGTCTTGGAGGCGATACCTTCTGGGTACGCAACTTTGGCTTGGTGTGCGAATGGAGACGAGGCATCGCGGCCTACGGCATCAATCGCTTCGAGCTTGGCCAGCTGGAGAGAAACAGAGAGAAGTAAAGGTGCAGTGTCAACTCTTCTTATCAACTTTCCACCTTTTGGTTGAACGTATGCAAGAATCGGCGGGACAGTTAACTTCTTCTTCCCTGAGGTATCAGTTGATTGGAGATTGGATGTGAAAGTTGTGCTGAGACTGCTGAAATCGATGTCATCGTGTTCGGGATTGTTGTCAAGTAGACTCTCATCCGTATCTGTAGGCGTTTGAACTGAAAGAACTTCTCGTAGGCCCAGTTTATCGCCCAGCCCTTCCTGCCATCCAGCCTTTGCCCACCATCCGATGACATCCTCTCCAATGCTGTCCATATGCTCGTTGGCATTGATCATATCCAGAACCCATGCTGGGAAGATATAAATATGTGCGTCCCTATGTGAACTAAGCATTCGAATTCTCGGGTGCTCTCGAATGAGGCGGTGTCGTATTGGCAAGCTCTTCTTGTCCTCCGTGATATCATTCAGCGTGTCCGTAGGGACGGAGTAGACCAAATTCGAGATGTGCTTCAGGAGCGAAGACTTCGATGGTGGCACTGGGCCAGGTTCTATCGGCGAGGTTGCAATGAAATCTGTTTCCTCTCCTTTGATGATGGTCTCCCCCTTCGTTTCGTACCAAACTCCCAAACCTCCTCTTCGACCACCTCGTTCGCCTCCAAGCGCCATCCTTGGGCCAGTAAACTCGTGTCCTCCACCAGTTGCTCCACCAAGACCAGCCTCTCTGACCATCCATGATTCCAGTAAAGACTCGCCGCTAAGGTCGCAAACAAGATCACAAGGTAAAACGATGAAGTCGCCTGTGACAATTTCTCTAACCTCTGGAAGACGGAAGATCTGCGCTGTGCCAGTATTTTGTTCGAGATCTTTTGGTGCCAGAAGATACGGTTTAGGTAGAGGAAGACTTGTGAGATGGGGATTTGTGTTGAGTGCGGCAGTGATCGCTGGAGCGGAAGATGGCGGGGCGATCAAAGTGATATCTTGAATTGACTGTCAGAAGCGGTGCAACGAAGATATGTGACATTTAAATGCAACAAGAACACTTTATTCAAAAGATAAATAGCATAAGGTAACAGTTTCAATTCAAACTTCATGTTCTGGCACAAGAAGACCTGGTATCACGTGATATCAAAAATCCCCCAGGCTTCCTTGAAGCCACGATAGTGAGCCCAGAGAGGCACAACTGACTCCACCTAATCTAAAGCTAGGCGATACGAGCAGATGTGAAGATAATGCACTTACTTGTGACACCCATACGATAACAAAAATCTATCGGATACCAAACCATCGGCCTATTCGCGATCGGTATGAGGGCTTTTGGGTTCTCATCAGGATTGGCGGTGAAGGTAGGAAATGAGGATCCAGGCCCACAGAGAATGATGGCCTGGAACCCTGGGGCTGGCATTGAGAGTGCGTGTGGCATCGTGAGACGGTCACCCGTGTAGACTTGCACTCGGGGAAAGATGTTTCAATATATGGCGAGGACAATGCTCTTGTGGTGATTCTGGACCGACTCCTCTCAAATTATGAGAACGGAGGTATCCCCGAACGAGAATAAAATGTCTGAGGCTCAATGCTGAGATGTGATGAGTACCTTTGTGGAATTGTGAGGGATATCAGAATCTGAATCATCGCCAAAATTGTTAGTCATCCATCAGAAGCCGCGATAATCACGTGTTAATGCCCAAGGCCGCAGTTCTCCATGGAAACGAGCGAGCAAGTCAACAAACCCAAGCACAAGCCGAGGAAGATCGCCCTCCCAGCCTCACCCTTTTCCGGTCCTGCGCCACCGCATCCCACCTCCTCTCCTCTCCTCCCTCACGCATGACGGCTTCACGAAGAATGTGAGTAATTGGTGAATGGTCTCAAAGCAATCCAATGTCCTATTCCTACGACCGCTACGAGCGCACAGCGCGCAGACCCCAGCCCGCCTCATCGCGACACGGCACCTTCTCCTACTGGCTCCCTCTCGCCTTCACCGTCACCGTCGCGACAGTTGGCATCGTAGCCTGGATATGGAGTGAGCGGAGTGACGATGAGGACGAGCTGCCTCCTCCGCCCGGCGGCCTAGGGGATAACATCTACAATCGGCCAGACTATGGCCGCAATCCTGATGGTACCCTCAGGACGGGACCTCCTTCGTATGCAGATGTTAGGCCTGGAGAAGTCGCATATGGGACAACTCAGGTCAGGCCGGAGGAGCAGCAGACGTATGTGGCGCGTATGTCGGGTGCGCTGAAGAGGACGCCGAGCCCACAGCAGATCTACGATGGAGCGAGCCGCACGGTTCTTGGAGGTATTGCGGCGGCTGGCGCAGTTGTGGGAAGTGCGTTGAGCAGTATCAGAGAGGAGGATAAGAATGCGTATAAGGATCACAGAACTTGGAGCGAGGAGGCAGAGGGCAGAGCGGCTGGTGTGAGTCCTGTCCCACCAGGACCAATCGAGATGCGAAGTGAGAGTGAGCCTGGAGTACAACCAACACCGAGAGCGCAAGTGGGTAATGGCAAGAGGAAGACGGTTGCGATTGTGGTGTCTGCGGACACTAGTAATGATCATGACTTCGATGAAGAGGATGGCTTCTACGAGCGTGCCGTAAGTTTCCCTCAATATAGGCAGTTTACAGGTGCTAACAAAAATAGTCTATCCTTTCCCATCTTCCTCGAAACACCGATTTCTCCAAGATCCGCCTTTTCGTTCTTATCTATGCACCTGGTTTGAAGGAACACCCGCTCGATGCAGCAGCTGCACGCCCACCTGGATCTCTGAGCTCATCCTTCTCAAACATTGGCCACGAACAAGCACAATCTCCAGCTCAAGAGGTTGAGAAGACATTGTAGGTCTCTTTGTCCGATTTCAGGGCCAATACTAACTATTCTAGCACGTCTACTTCGTCGTCGCCAGCTTTCAATGCTGTGTACTCCCAAGCTCTCAGCCTTGTCGAAAAAGAGACAATGGTCCTCCCATTCACTACTCCTACAGGTCACGTCCATATTCTCCGACACCTCGGACCCGATTTTGTTTATATACAAGAGTCACTCGCTGGAAATGATGGAGAGGTAATTACCCATTTGCAAAGCTGGCTGAAGCAGGACGTTGTTGTAGTAGTTGGGGCAGATGGTGGGCATGGTGGGCTGGCAGATAGCGAGAGCGAGGCTGAACATGTGGAGAAGAAAGATCAATGGTGGATGAAAGAGGAACGGGTTGGCCGAGGAAGAGGAATTGTAGTTGTGGACGGAACGAGAGTTGGTGATGACTGGGCGAGGCGCATTGAAAATAGGGAATAACGCTGAATATTTGATGATGGTTTGGGGCAATGGGACAGGCAAATGTATGATTTCATGCACAGTTTTCAATTTACTGAATATATGAATGATGTTTAGAGGTTGATGCTTGATGTATGTCCTTTCTGTCAGCGGGGGCCGAGGATGACAGAGCAACCTTGCGGCTGTTTAGAGAAGTCTCATAAATTCACTAAAACAGCAAGAAGCTAGTCTATCTCGTATTCAGCCTTTGCTTTGCCGCAAGATGGCAGCAAGCTTCAAGGGGTTCGGCTTCACATCAAGTCTCGTGCCGGCTTTCGCTCACGCTCAGGGGCGCAGCAACTCTAAGCATCCATCGCATAGGAGCAGCATCGCCTCAATACTAGCCCTCGTTCGTGCTAACTCGATATTCTTGCCCTTCATACTTATAGATTGAATTCTCCTTATCCAAAGTCCCTGATCTTCACTTTCCAAGCTTTCGCGTTTAAACCCAATTTTAATATTGCCCCTTCTACACTTACTCACCAACCACAACCAATCACCACAATGAGCTGGGACGGCTTCTGGTCAGCAATCGGACGATTCCTCCAGGAATTCTGCAAGAACTTCAGTCCAGCCAACTGCATGTGTTCCTGCTAACTCTTCTCTCTCTCTCTCTCTCAATCCCCATCCCATCACGTGCTCGCTTCAAACCCTCCGCCGCCAAACCCCACCATCATCTTCACCCCGCCTCGACCTCTCTCCTCTGTATGCACCACCTGCAACCATGTCGCACGCCCGCATCGAAGAGGTGTCAGACAGCGACCCCTCAGAAGGCGACATCAGCGACGTCTCGGATGACTTCGACGAGCGCGAAATCCTCAAGCAGCGCGCGCCCGCCAATGCCTCGCAATCAATCATAAACCCCTCCTCGATCCCCTCCACCACCAACACTCCCTCCTCCTCCCAACCTCCAGGCCAAGGACAACCCTTCCACACCACGCGCGATGAGAGCAAGTACAAAGATTTCCAATGTATATACCCGGTGTACTTTGATGTGAATAGGAGCAGGGCGGAAGGGAGACGCGTGGGGTTAGAGCTTGCGGTGGAGAATCCGATGGCGAGGGAAATTGTGAATGCATGTGCGGGGCTGAGGCTAGAGACGCTATTTGAGCCGAGTAAGCTGCATCCGAAAGATTGGGCGAATCCAGGGCGGGTGAAGATTAAGTTGAAGGGGGGCGCTAATAAGTCTATTAAGAACAGTATGTCTTCTCTCCGGTCCACAACTGCCCATGAATATATTGAGTTTGTGGATTCAATGTGAGAGAGAGTTTACTAATACGTTTGAGTAGAACACCACTTATACAGACTCATCTCAGCACACCTCAAAGCAAACCCCACCACCACCGCAACAGCCTCCGCAGTCCGTGTCCCAGGCGTTCCACCGCCCGATCCCTCGAAAGAATACCCCAAACCCGCAGTACCCAAAGGTTGGAAGATGAACAGTATACTGCCGCACTACAGTCCTGGATTAACAGGTGGAGGAGTGAGTGAAAACTTCTTGAAGGATATGATGGCCGAAATGCAGAATGCTGGAGCAGCGGGAGGGGGTGGGCCAGGTATGCCTGGAATGCCGGACATGAGTGCGTTGCAGGGCATGATGGGTGGTATGGGTGGTATGGGAGGACCGGGTCCGAGTGGAGGAGGGGAAACTAAAGAGAAGAAGAAAAAGGTCAAGAAGATCAGAGCTTGAGTCGAGATTTGTTGCAGAATCAAGAAGAATACTTATGCTTGTCAAGCGCTCTAGCTTCGAAGGAGCGTAAGGGAGAGGGTTTGCTGCATAGCGAAAGGTGGAGAACATGTCTCTAGGAGAAAGAGGCTAACCGTAGCATGGTGATGCATGTTTGAGCATTTATTAGATGTTCACGCTAGATCCTCAGCAGAAGAAAAGAATTGCTCCACCATTCGCAAGTGCCATAACCTCATTGTCTTTGTTACCTTTTTGCCTTTTAGTTTCCAGCATACTCTCTGTAGAACACTGCGTCCGAACGGTCTCCCGCTCTGTCACTTTTTCTGTATAGAACATATCCCCTATACAAGAAGTGCAAGGTATCTCCAAGACGATCTTAAAACTTCAAATAGGACTACTCTGCCGAACTTGATGCCCATGTCTTGTAGATGCCACTTTTTATCATGCTACAGAAAATGTTGTGATATGTGAGACATGCGTACAGAGAATGATTTCGAATACACCACATTTGTCAGGAAGTTTTGGGAGTGGAAGAGACTTGAAATTTCCGTATCTCGCTGAGAACTAAATGTGGGTGTATAAGCTGGAGAAGATGTCTGCCAATGTTCTCAGTCCCGATCTCCCCTCCCCATCTGCAGTTCTGAACGGCACACAAAGTTCAGCCAGCTATGCCTCCTCAAAAGAGACCCCGTGTGCACGAGAAAGTGACTCTAGAGTCATACAAATGGAAAAGCCACACTCTCAAGGTCGATACAACAGTCGAGCTTACCTCTGGCGACTTCCTGTTCATCAAGTCGATTATTCAGCAACAAAGATCAGTCGTTCTTTCTGGTCTCATCCTACGAAGGAATTCAGACTTCGAGGGGAAGCTGCCGAAGAAGCTCAACGAGGTATATTTTGTTCACCAGCGAGTTATCTGGAGAGGGAAACTTGAAGATAGATCACTTGAAGAGATTGGAATCAACGAGGTCGCCAAAATCAGGGAATTAGTCCGAATTAATAAGCTGTGGGTGCCGAAGTTCAGGACGGTGGATACAATGGGAAAGACGAAGGAGATTAAACAGCAATACATTAGAGACCATGGCGTCCTTACCGCAAGGTGGAAATACATCAATACGCTCACGCTGGAGTGCTCGATCCGGGGCATGTTTCAACAAGAGCACTTGCTCGCACTAGGAGAAGATGAATGCTTTCCCCACGAAGAATTTGTTTCACCTGATATTCTACGGTTCACCTGGCGAGGTGATATATCTTGCGGTGGTTCTGGGAACGGCAAGTACACGTACAGTGATCTATGTGAGTAATATCCATTATTCCATCATACCAAACACTGCTAATACAAACCATCAGTTTACGGCGCTAGAAGAGCAACGTGTGGTGCAGAAAGAGCTAGTCTAGAAATCGCTTACGGAATGGAGGGGGATATCCATCCCCAAGGAAAGACTGGCCTCAAAGACACCTGGGAGAATGCTTTTCCGAAAATTAGATTCTATGCCGAATTGGGAGAAGATTTTGCGGCCTGCCAGGATAAGTCGCGGAAGTTGATGGTGGACGTCCTGCACATAAGTCCACGGTGCCAAGCTTTCAGCCCAGCTGAAGTCACTCCAGGCCCGCATCATGAGCAAAACAAAGCAAATCTAAACCTAGTCAGTAGTCTTCTTCAAAAAACGGCTCCTCGCATTGTAACTTTGGAACAGACTTGGGGAACTTCGAAGATCGAGAAACACAAGGCTTCATTCCACTCTCTGTTGCAGTCATTTACTGTACTCGGATACTCCGTCAGCTGGCAAACTGTCAGATTCCATAATCTTGGTCTCTCGCAGAGAAGGAGATGTCTCGTCGTCATCGCTAGGTGGTAAGACTGTTCTCCTTTACACCTAGTTTCTGTCAAATTTGAGGCTGACACTATCCAAGTCCAGGTGAGTCAATCCCTGATTTCCCACCCTATACTCACTGCACAAGCCCTGGCCCTCGTAGCTACCTCAGGCCATAGAACACCGCTCAAAGCGTCCTATCAAAAATTCCTGCGAATGCTGCAAACAATGCTGTCACCGGAGATCAGAAAAGGCAAGGCGTAGTCTATGAGGGATGGGATGCCTCGAAGATTGCGCAATGCATTACAACTAATGGTGGAAGGACTAAGAATCATCCTACAGAAGGAAGGCGTATGACCTTTGGCGAGCTAGCTGCTTTACAAGGCTTTCCAAACCCGTTTGTGTTCTACCCAAACAAAGATTTTAGTGCAAATTGGCAATGCTGTGCCTTCGTCTATTGCGAAACTGATCTTCACATCTGTTAGGAAGCATTTGGAAAAGGTGGATGACTATGACAAGGACAAGGAGGACAAGGAGATTGCTGAGGCGATAGAGTATGAGGGCGCAGCGCACGAGGACGGTACGGAAAGCGAAGAGACAGAAGACGGGGCGACAGAGTATGGCGAGACAGATGGAGAAGACACAATTGACGAGGATGACAATTATGTCTACTGAACTTGGAGGTTATTTCTTCTATCCCGGGCTGGATTGCAATATTTGTGCCCGCGGATATCTGGTCCTTTGGCCCTGCGCTAAATCGAGGTCTGATCAACAGCACGCTTATTTCTGCAATAACAATATAATTCACTGCCTCGCATCTTTTTCTTTGCATCTGCATTGTTTGAATTTTTGGTACTTCGTATTCGAAGAAGTGACGGCTCTGCGAAGTCTCGTTTTCATGCTCTCAAAAAAGGGGTTCGCTTAGCTCGTACTGACCTAACAGCTCACCGCTGCATCTACCTACTCTCCTGCGTTCTGTTGACCACAGCAACTATAAATTACCCTCCAAGAAATCCAAAACTCCCGCCCATTGTAGAACGGCCTTTACACTGTGGACATATCTCTCCCTATCATCGTACCGATTTGTGCTACCACCAAACACCTTCTGATACTGCTCCTTCTCGAACCTCGCAATCTCTGTGTCGAATCCAAAACACCTTTCGGTCTCTCTACAGAGCTTATTGCTCAAATACCCACGGATATAAGGCAACATACTCTTGATATCCTCGGTGATTAGCGGCGACTCGACTAATTGCACAGTTCGGATCAGGCTGATCAGCTTCTTGAGTGAGTTGATGCGATCATCAGGAAATGGTGGCGGAATGGCAGCATGCTCAATCTCGTAGTAGAGCTTCAGGTAGACTTTCAAAGCCCCGATGTTGTCTCCCTTTCTGAGAGTGGCTGTGTAGATCTGACGATACAGTTGTGGAATTGGGTAGTTGCCGAGGTGGTAGCCGGAACGGAGCATTTCGTCGATGAAATCTTGATTCATTTGAAGAGACGCAGAACCTAAATCTAGTTAGTATGAAACTTATGTTACGCACCAATATATCTAGATAGCTTACCAACAGCAGTACTCTTCTCAATGTTCTGAATCTCCAGAAACTTGTCATAGAGTGGTCCATCCATCGGCTCTTGCGGACCTTCCTTACACAGCAAACAAGCGCACTCAAATCCCCAGTCCTTCATGACATTTTCTTGTCGCAACTTGAAGCTTGCCGTAATCCCAATGTAAGAAATGCTGAGTTCTTCTCCTGCAGGAATATCTCGAACAGCTCGGAGCTGGAATTCGCGCCCGTTGAAGGTCCACCATGCATTCGGTTGGCAGGAGTGGTTGATCATTGATGCGAAGGGCTCGAGACAGACGCCGCTTGTAACGCAACCGTTGCCGGAAGGATAGGAGAAAGAGTGTCTGAGAAGGGGCTGGTCTATGACGAGGTTATTGTTGAAGTGCTAGCAGTGGTCAGCACAGAACGAAGAGCAAAAGAAGGTACATCGCAGCATTGGAACTTCGTCGACTGCCCTCATTTCGGCATTTAAGATCAGACAGTTCCCTCTGCCGAAATCTCTGCTAAAAAGGGAGACATGGGACAGAGAAGAGGAAACGTACGGCATATGCAATGTGTTTAACCACGTTCTTCTCCAGCTTCGTGGCCTTATAATAGTCCACAACATCCGCCAGATGCTCAACATAACTCTCTAGCTTTTCTCGTCCAATACCTGTAGGTATCTTTAGAGAAAGGAATTCTTCCCACTCGGCTGCTGGTATCATCCCGGCGTCATGGAGAGACAGCAATCTGATGATAGCTCGCACGCTCCGCGCTGGTTGCTTGTTCTCGTCTTCTCGAAGATCGTGGCGCATTTGGGAGAGGACTGTGCATTCGACTTGGTGGTGGTGCTCCCAAGCTTCTTCCCTACAGTCCTGTGCGAAGATGAGATGGATTCGGAATAATGAACAAGACGAAAACTTACTTCGCTGCAGTAGTGCAGGACTTGACAGCCAGCACATGGCGTTAATCTGAATATAGCGCACGAATCAGTATTTTCTTCTCTTCAAATCCAACATCTAATTCACCAAAAATGAGAGTGAATTCAGAGTGGAAATCGCCGAAATCATACGTAAGTTTCCTTCGAGAAACCGTCTGGTATATACCCTTCTTCGTTGCAAAGCAATTATCGCATATATTTCGTAGAGCTTCGGCACCGTCATCGACCTGGAATATGGGGGATTGGATCAGTAAATGATCTTCGAGGTGGTAGGAGTGCCCTCACAATGCACACCAACGGCTTTGAAATGCTGAAAATCAGTTCTTGTGCCAAAATTGGCTCGGAGACGAACATGCCACGGCCGGCACCAGGAATCGTGGATAAGCGAACTTCGAGGGGAACCGTTGCCTTAACTCGAGCAACTTTGTTGATCTGTTGTACGGCTTGAGACATTATGCTAACTTTTACTGCAAAACTGTAGATACTGGGAGAATGGCGCAAGCTTGGCGATGGCACTCTTCGAAGGACGAGATTCATCATTGAAGGAGGGAGGTTCTAGGTATATTTCGTAGGCGAAATTTAGAATGGACGTACTGAAATTTCTGGTGAATTGAACAAATTGCTGAATTAATCCAAAGTCTTTGCAAAACAGGTTGGAGATGAATGAATTTCTTTATCACAGCGGAATTTTTAGATTGCAAAGCGCTTGATTCTACTACTAAAGAGCTCTAATTGACATATTACTTGAACGCTGAAGCAATATGACATAAGGTTCAGAAAAAGAGTAGTTGGGAATCAGAAATTCGCAACATGTAACTCTCTCTTTGCAAAGGGAGACTGAAGTATGCCTGAATCCGAATAAGACGGTATTCTTCAGGACAGTGTTGAGGTCAGCTGCAAACAACTCTGGCTGATATCGATCAAGTTCTCTCAAAAGCGGAACAGTGATCCCATTGTGGATGGAGGAAGCTGAGCCCAGTTTAGAACCTTATTCATGGCGTCCACAAAGCATTGCCTTTGCTCTTGATTTTGATCCATCCTGGCATAACAACCATGCTCACCCTGTGACTCCCTCACCACCCTATAAAGCTCCAGCTTGGTCCCCAGAAATTCCTCAGCGTATTGGGAGATCTTTGAATTTGCGCCGTACAACTTCTTCGTCTCCATGACGTATTTATCAAGAAGAATAGGGAAGAAATGATGAAACATACCCCAGGTTGTATTGACTGAACCTATGGTGGTCGTAAGATTGACTGGATCGATCAATTGGAGAATGTTGCCCAGCATATCAGTGGCGTACTCCTGATAGACAATAAATGGCTGTGCTGGAGCAATGACTGCATAGAGAGTGAATCCGATCTTCAAGGCATCTTCAAATCTTCCGTTTTGGTAGTAACCGCGGAACAAGTGACGATGTAGCTCCCACATCGGGTATGCATCATATCCCAAGCCAGCAGCTCTCATAGCTGCAATGGCATTTTCAACAGCTCTCATACTGAAAAGGGTGTCCGAAGGTTTTGAATGAGCTAAAGCAAGGACTAAAGTGCGAAGAGCACCAACAGGACTAGTAACACCATTCTGGCAGATTATACATCCACAGGTGATGTTCCATGATGTCAGCAACTGCTGTTTCCGAACATTGTCATCACCACGTTCGCGCGCGTAGTTGATCAGAATTTCGTCATTGGCTGCAATGCGTCGGGTTGCTTTGAATATCAGTTGCCTGCCTTCGCAATCCCAAGCTGCGTTCCGCTTACAACGGTGATTGATCATCGCGGCAAATGGTTCCAAGCAAAGACCACCACAAACGCCTGATGGAATTGCAGTATCAAAGACACCGCTTCCGATCTTAATCAAGGGCTGTGAAATGTCGTGGTTGTTGTCGTAAATCTGTGTTTGTTGTAGTTAGCCTTGATAACTTCCAGGAGAGCTAGGCTTGAACATACTGCCCAATACAGTTCAGTAACATCTTTACTATCCATATTTATACCCTCGACATGGTCTAAAATGCATTTAACAACTTTCTGAGTTGGAGTTGACCATTCCGAGTTTTTCGCTTTCCAATGTTTTCCAGTTTGGAGAGCCTTTATTTCCGCCCATTCAGAATCCGAAATTTTGCCATGTGTTCGAAGGATAATAAGTCGAAGCAGCGCACGAAATTGTTTGCCAGTATGAAGACATCCAATTTCCTTTTCAACAGCCACAGATGCTGAGATTTCCTTGATAGTTTTGCATTCGAGTTCGTGATGATGTGCCCAGGCCTCGGTTTGGTATTTCTGTTAAACCAATTAGTTCGGAAAGCCTGGGCGCTTAGGTGGTAAGTGGAGAAAGATGTCTTAAATGCTTACCTTGCTGCAATAAAAGAGCGACTTGCAATGATCGCAAGAAGAAAACACGATGGGATCGCCGGCTACGGTTTGGAGCGACTGTTGGGGGATCGGAACAACAGTTGCGAAGCAATTGTCGCAAATGAATGCGGCTCCAATACCGGAGTCAACCTGTGAAATCCATCGTTAAGTTAAATTGTTGAGATTGGAGAACGAACGTACAACTAGCAACAAAGGATTGTCGATGGTGAAAAGGACATCTCCCGCCACGACATCCTCCATGACGAATAATCCTCGGCCTGCGCCAGGTATGTAGGATGTATCGACTCTCAGCGGAACGTTGCCTCGTACTCGCTCGGGGATTTCGTTTTTGTAAAGATTCAAGAGCTTTCGCTCGTCGGATAACTCAAGTGCTGCAGGGGCTGCAGATACTGCATTTTGGTTGGAAGCCATTGCTGACTCTCGAATCGGGGTAGGGTCTTTCGAAAAGGGTTTCAGCAGTCGCTCTTTTGCTTTCCAAATTACAAAAATCCTCCGAGACTCTGGCAGATACAGTCAGTCGTTGATCCTTTTCAGAAGTGACGCGGGATTCCATGCGCAAAAGCGAGGGGCAAGCGAATTCAGAGAATCGAAAAACAGAAACAAGAACAGGGCTCCATAAGCCTACCAGGCATTCAACATCCAGCGTTTATCGTGTCGCGTTAGAATTGCAGTCTGTGATCCTCCACCAGTTGCTTGGCAACAGTGGTGCTGTGGAGTTGTACCGTGAAGTTGAAGTTGAAAGGTGTTGACGACAATGACGAAAAATCGAAAAGCAAAGTTTGAATTCAAAAAGCCGATCGCGAAACGGCCATCAGAGGTACACGGACCATCTAAAAGGTGAATCGAGTAATGTCATCCTTAAATCATTCACCTATCTATCAAAGCTGTTCTATAAGCGAGGTGGAAAGGGAAAGGGAAAGGGGGTTAAGCGAGGCTAGCACGTCGGTCATTGAAGGTTGATTAGATGTGACTCCCCTACTATCTTGAAAATCTAAAAAGCGCTCTCATAAGCTTGTCTCTTATTTCAAATACGGAACCAACCAATTTATCAGATTCTACTCTTCTGAAACGAGCCCTCTTTCTTGTGGTCCCGTGCCTTTGACAGAGGTCACGTGAGAATCCAATCAGACTCGGCCCGTGACAGTTCCTGTGACGTTTGCTTTCCGCGACCCGACTTCTGAGCGGTGGCGAAGTAGAAGACGGAACTGATGAGCGTTGTTCCCGCAATGGGCTGAAATCCCATTTCTACATGGTCATGTGTGTGCCCATGGCACAGCCATTCTCCAATTCACCCGTGTTTGTCCCGCGGAGATCCCAAGTCTGCATTTCGGGCGGCCCCAACACCTCACGGAGAGACGAGTTTAGTAGCTGTAGCTCCCAATTCCTGTACACCCCTTCCGCCAAACTCTCATTTGTTGACATTAGCTCCACTGTCAATGTGGTTTTGGTACCAGATACGATATTTCCCAAATATTGTGTGGCCGCAATGCCGTATTCAGGGGCAAGAGGGGGTTACCAGCTGAACGGGCCGAAGTGTCTGATGTAGCGATTAAAGTTTGGGGTTAGGGGAAGGCTGAGCCACTTGAGTTTTGCCTTTTCGAGCTTGGGCATGCTTATTTGGGCTTAAACTGTAGGGTATCGTTCGATTCATGCTTTAGCGACACCAGCCTTTCAGCCCGATACGGGATTAGTAATGCAGCGACCGCATGGTTGAATGATACCACAGTCCTGGAGACGTGGCTCTGTGTAACCTACTTGTGGCTATTAATTATGCAAGGGCGGTGAAACCCCGCCAACCCCAGCGTTTCTACAGCCATATTTGGCTGGTGGCAAACCATACTATGACACAAGCTTTCTCGGTAGTACCGTCCGTGTCTCCCAGTTGAGAAGTTCTAGCGGCCTCAATGTATGTGATCTCCAAAATAGTCTTCGATGGCTAACCTGATATCATTGTATACGATATCTCGAAGAATGAAGGGTACGTTGTGGCTTGCTGAATGGCATTGACAAAGGACATCCTGCATTTTTGAAGGTTCACCGCTTTTGAATAGAGCCTATACGGCGACATCTTCGAAGATTGACTATGTATTTGTCACTCACTGAATGGCATATCCATCCACAAGTTGGAGTTTTTGAGATATCGTGGCTTCCGCTATGCATTCGTGCAGGAGATCCCGCAGTAGGAGCTATTAGAGATGCTTGGGTATATATTCTATATATCTTCCTCATTCTTGTTCTTGACTGTGAGCAAAGCACTTCAATTTCTTCAATAATCTGCCAGTATCCTTCAAGACTCCAACTCAATTACCCTTATCCCAATCGATCTCTTCAACTCCATAACTTCATCGAATACCTTCAACTCAATATCATCAGCCTTTAAAATGTTTATATCTGCTATTGCTATTCTTTATGGCGCCCATCTCGCTGCCGCAGCTGCTACACCAGCTTGTGCTGCAGATAACTGTCTCAGGGCTGTTAGGGGTAAGCATCCCCCAATTTTTCGTTAATCTGGGCATGATTCTCTAACCCTGTACTAGCTAGTGCTTTTCCTACTCGATTGGGTACTGCAGATTGTTCGTCATATTTTTTGACGACTGTCACTGGGGGAAGTACAGTCGCTCCTTCTGCTATCCCAACCTACGCATCTGCCTGTTCAGGTAGTGCCCGTTACTCTAGTGCCTGCTCATGCGTTGGCGTCACTGCATCCACCATTGCTCAGAGCGTTACTGTTCCGCCTTACGGGATATCTACACCGATTCCCACCGCTACATACACAGCTCCTCCAGATACTTACGCCACCCCTGCCCCTACCATCAGTCCGTCCAATGTTCTTCCTGCTACGACCAACTCAGCCAACATCGCTGCATCAACTCAGAAACCCATTCAGTTCGGGTTCACCAATGGTATGTATCATTCCCCTTTATATTTGCTCAACAGTTAATCAAGGTTAAAGATGATGGTACCAACTTTTACTACAATGCGAACCTGACTGCGAAAGACGGTTCCGTCTTGGTTAACCTCGAGCAAATCATTCCTTTTATCTCCTCTATCATCTGTCCCAGAGGTTCATCTGGATCCATCGATATAAGTTTCACTAGCGCCAACGAATACAATATTGCTGCAGGTAGCTGGCCAACAACGTTCCAATTAATGACAAGCGGAGCAGCCTACTGTGGATCTGACGACGGACGAACATTTTACAGCGTGGCGAGCGTAGACTTTACGTCCGCAACTAATAGCGTCACTCTGGGTGTCACCTCAACCACAATTGGACATGCCGTCGATGGCGTTCAAGCTCTCTGGGGCACCACAGGTACTCCTTCTCCAGCTCGCAAATACAAACGTGACAGCGGCAGCTCAAGCACTGTAATTACTCTCAACCCCAACAATTTTCCTTCATTCTTCGACTTCGGATCTATTATCAATGGTGCAGACTTTCCTGGAATAGGGACTTCGCCAATCCAGGTACCCAGACTCTCTGTAATAATATTAGACTGGACTAACTTTCATTACATAGTGCGAGGGTTGCGGAATCTATGGCACTATAACGCTTTCTGGAGGCTATGATGTTCGTATTCTTGGAACTGGGAAAAGCAAAGAGTAACGAGTGTGCTAACTAGAAATTAGTGTACTCTTGCCAATTTTTGTACCGGCGGTACATTCATCTCGGCCGATTTCCAAAATATCGACATTGTTGCAGACTTCGACTACTCTACCGATGGCGGCTATAGTGTGTCGAAGACCTTTGTCCTCGACGAAGTACCTCTTCCTGCTATCTCTGTGCGTCTTCTCCAAGCGTTCTTGTATGTCCTAGTTCTAATACACACTAGATCCCTGATCTTTTGTCGATTACTCCATCAGCTCAACTTATCGCCACACTCGGCGTTGCTGCGACCGGCAACATCTTTGAGCTTCACAACATTGGATTCAATGCCACGGTACGTATTTCATACTTTTACGACAAGATATCAAACGCTAAAACATTTGAAACAGATCCCAGATGCGAGCCTTGGAGTTTACTTCTTCGATAGCCCCGCGACTACCTCAAATGGCTGGAGTTTGGCTAGCGCTCATGCCCTGACACCAGGGTTCGACTACAACACCGTCAATGAGTTTGATTTCTCAGCTTCCATTGGTCCCACAGTCGGACTTGATATGGAATTTTGGTGTACGTAAAACGCGCCCTATATCGACTTGAATGAATACAGAGCTGACAACTATTATAGCTTTCGATTACAGCGCATCGCTCACTCTTCAGTCGCCCTTGATTACTGCTAAGTTTACTCGTGAGTAACCCAAATCTTCGGAAGCGACATCTAGTAAACCAAGCTAAATCTCATTTCCAAACAGAGGACCGCAACTACAACTGTGGCGTTCCAGACGCTGTCAGCTCCTATGAGTTTACCCTGGACTCCGAGCTAAAGTTCTTTGCATCAGTCACCGGTCCCGATGTGCCTAGCTCACTCGGCGAGGTTGACTTCTTCGTAAGTAGATCTTAAAACTCTTATTCATACACCTGTCGAGCAGTCCAACCAAATACAGATTCAAGTTTGATGGCTTACAATGGCTAACCCAATTAGGATCTCAATTTTCCTATCATCCAAAACCCTATTTGCGTTCCTTACTAGTGATTCCCTTTATAAGCTCGTAATAATAGTAGGACGAGGACGGAAAGCGGCAGAGAAGTTATTACTTATTTTGCGATTTACATGAAGTTTAACTTAATATAACTACTTATTAAAATAGCTTAATTTTCGCAATTAGTTGTTCTTCTGATATTGTCGGCGCTCCAATCAAGAATAGCTCCCGAGTTCTAAAGTACCCGACTCTCTCATAGCTATCTAAGGATTGGTTGCTTCGACGGACCATAATTCCATGGAAAATACTTAACATTGGCCTTTCCGGCGACTCTAATTCTTGCCCAGGTTTGTCTATGTTGATCTCTCGCTCGAAGCGAGAAAACCCGCGTCGCCATGCAAGAACCACTGCGAAAAGATCTCCTTGTACATCGCTGGAAACTTCGTCAAAGATCACGCCTCCGTGTGGAGAGATTTCATCACGGTCGCGGTGAGGAAAATCGAAAGGCGTTCCAATTATCACAGTTACGCCTACGTTAGCCCGGGGACGTTGAGGTGACATATTGACTGGAATCAATGGAGCAACAATCTCCAGATAAGCCCCTTCTTTGATCTCTCCGTATAAACTCGTTGTGGTCGCTTTAAGTTCCATCATATTGAAACTAACATATGGTAATTTCTTGACGAATCCGTCCTCATCATCGAGAATTTTTTCAAATATGACGCTACCATTGGCTGACGCCCAAGACCAAGAAGGCGCCAAAAACTTGGATGGCTTTTTCAGAATAGAATTTCTGAACCAAAGTAGCCCCTGAGGAAGATCATCCCACCATATCCCAGCACAGTATTTCCCATTTGCCATCTCAGCGACACGCGATGCGATCCCAGCGAGTGCCGGGAGTTTGTCAGTGTCATACGTGAGGGAACGATTGGAGAATGCCGAGATCATTCGATACCAAGGAGCGTACGAGAGCAGGCCATTGTGCAATATAGGCCGAAGGTCCTCCACAACGCATCGGGTATCTTTATCAGCAAATAGAAAGCCAGGTATAGTCTCGTATAATGTACCAGTACAACATTCGACCTTCACTTGATGCTTGCAAAAATGAAGAATTCGACGTGAAAGATATTGTTCTTGTAGAGTCCATGCTCGACAATACAGTGGTTCAAAGCGTTCTGCCTCTAATGGATCAGCCTCTAGATAGACTTGAGCCGATTCAGAGGTCGAAGAAACGATGTTCAAGAGAATGTATCTCCAAGGTCGTGCTAAGAAACCACGAGTATCGCATTCTGAATTTGTAGCGCCGATTGTAAAATAAGCGTTCGTAAATACATCAGCCATTTTGGACGATTCGTTAGCCCAATCTTGAGGGTCCCCCTGAACGATACACAAGGAATCGATCCACAAGTAACGCTGGTTGAATGCTCGTGTTACCAAAACCGCATCCCGAAAGGTCAGCGGTAGTTGATCGATGCTGAAGCCGTCACACATGGCTGATATGGTTGTAGGGGTCGTAAGAAAGGTATTGGATCCACCCCAGCAATGGCTAAGAGCAACATATTGCCCATATTGACCCTCTGTGTTGCATAACTTGATGCAATGGGGATCCTGGACATCCAATGTACGAGTTGGGAACGAACATAGTGTTTTTCTGCAGCCGTCATGGTGCAGGGTACAATAGTTGATCCATTCTGCTAGAAAACGAATAGTCTTGTCTTCAAGAGGATTGGCATGTACCACTGAATGTTGCAAGCGATCAGTCGCTGAGCTATCTATCATAATGATTAATAAGACCATCATTCCAAATAAAACGAGGCAAGTTGGGTGACCATACCAAGCTCAGAACAAATCTTAAAAGTTGGACCAGGGTATCGACTTGCTGCCCACAAGTTACGACTGCATGTCGAACTAAATTGTTCACTACATCTTCTTGCCCACATATAATCAGCCCTTCCACACCAGAAGGAATGCAGCTCGAGAACGAGTCGGCAAAGGCCACAATCCCAGCCATTACCCTTCGCTTGATTAATCCAATTCTGGAGCTCCGCACGATCAAGATTCTCAGAGTCAATGAAGTATTCGAGAGAATTCGGTCTCTCCTTTTCACCCAGCCTTAGCTTCTCCAAGGGAAGAACACTACAGACGGGGCAGTCACCCAGTGAAGACATTTTCTCGAGTGTGAGCGAGCTATTGCCAAAGCGGGCTAGTACTATTGACCATGGATCATCCTACTTCGTATCTGTTGACAAGAACAACTCCGGTGACGTACTGGGAGCAATATGAGAGTTGAAATGTGCCCCCTTTAAAAACTACAAAGCCTCTAGAATTATCTTGGGGGTGGTCGGGGGGTGTGCCCTCGCAAAATACATGGGCAAATCACGGGCTCGATTGGAGCATCGCCTTTTGTGGCGGCCAAGGCAGACTTGCATGGCAGACTCGGCGGCTGCCATGCAGCCTTTCTAACGACACAGCCTCCACATTTTGCCAGCACACACTGCAGCCTTCACTTCCAACTTGGCAATCCTCGATTTCAAATATCTGTTATCCCGTAACGAACCACTATCGCGATAAAATCATAAGACATCACCATGGCTGAAGCTATCGGTGCACTGAGCCTTGCCGCCAATATTGTTCAATTCATAGACTTCGGAGGCAAAGTCCTTTCCGGCAGCCTGAAGCTACACAAGAACGGATGGCTGAGCGAGACGAACGACACCAAAATCATCACAAAATCACTGCAGCAATCGATTGAAATGTTAAATCAGCCTCTCAAACAATCGGACTCAACAAGCGAAGTTAAAATTTCTCAAACTGAGGCTGATCTTCGCAACCTGGCCACACATTGCATCGAAATTGCGAACGAGCTTATAAGAGCCATAACCAAAGTTGAACTTCAGGGAAAGAGAGGGAAATGGGACTCCTTTCAAGCGGCGCTTAAGCATGTTCTTGCGGAGGAGAAAATTGAAAAGATACGGCAGCGGCTCGACAACTTCAGGCAAGAGATCATTGTTCACATTTTGGCCTGCTTCCGGTACCAGGGATCTTATTTCACGATCAGGTCTATTGTGACTAACAGCTATCAGAACTGAAACCAACAACGCTCTGAAGCAGCAAGACCTAGTGCTGAACACTATCCAAGGTCGCACGGAATCCATAGGAGAAACCTTTCTGAAATTTGTGGAGCAGAGCAACAAATGGCAGGAAGGGTATATCGAAGACTGCAGACGATGGAAAAGGGAAATTATTGATGCTATTCATAGCAGTGGTAGTAGTGAGGAGCAAAGACCTAAAGCTATAGGGGTACTAGAAGGGGACATCCAGAAGAAGCTTCTTGCTCTGCTCGAATTCGAAGAGATGGAAGATCGACATGAGCGAATTGCGGAAGCTTTTGAAAAGACCTTCCAATGGATATTTATGGACCCGAATTCGAAATCATGGGACGAATCCTGGAGTTACAACCGGGGAGAAGCTCCAGGAGAGTCACCACAAGGGGCGCGGTGGATCAGCTTCACTCAATGGTTGGCGTCCAGTTCTTCGCTTTACTGGATAACAGGAAAAGCAGGATCAGGAAAGTCAACTTTGATCAAGTATATTGCTCAAGATCAACGCACACTTGAGTATTTGAAAAGATGGACCCCAGCAGGAAAAATTGTTACTGCTTCATATTTTTTCTGGAATTCAGGCACCAGTATGCAGATGTCACAACAAGGCTTCCTGCAGTCCCTCTTACATCAGATTCTATCGAGCTGCCCAGCACTTACTTGCAGTCTTCTCCCTCAACGGTGGGAGGCGTATTGTCTCTTCGGCGATGATCCGAATCCGCTGACCGAATTGGAATTGAGACAAGCTTTCACCTTGCTCAAAAAGGTCGAACCATCAGCGGCAAAATTTTGCCTCTTTGTCGATGGACTCGACGAATTTGATGGCGACCATAGTAAGCTTGTCGAATTCATTAAAGATCTTTCTGAATATCCGAACGTAAAGCTATGTGTCTCAAGTCGCCCGTGGTTGGTATTCGAGGACGCTTTCAAAAGAAGACCTAGCTTGATGGTTCAAGACCTAACCTATCCTGACATCATGCACTTTATAACGTCCAAATTCTCTGGTAATCCCGGTTTTATCGAACTTAGAGAACGAGAAACGGAATACGCCGACCAACTCTTCAAAGACATAGCTCAGAAATCTGCTGGAGTGTTTCTGTGGGTCGCTCTGGTCGTCAGCTCACTGCTTGATGGGTTGTCCAATGGAGATAGAGTATCTGACCTGCAAAGACGCTTGTCATTCCTGCCTCCTGATCTAGAGAAACTATACCAGAAGATCCTCGACAACCTTGACCCTTTTTACCTAGAACACGCTTCTCAGCTATTCGAACTTGTTCGAGAGGCCCAGGAGCCACCGTCGATTCTCTGCATGTCCTTCGCCGATGAAGGATTAGATTCGGTTTTGAAACAAAAGATTGCACCATTCGACGGCGAAGAGATCAATACTCGAGTCAATGTTATGAAACGGAGGTTGAACAGCAGATGCAAAGGCCTCCTGGAAGTAGCACCTGAGCTGGAACATCCGGATGGCCTTTTGCTCCTATCCAGTGATCCATATTCTCTTTCAGCTTCTACGGTACAATACCTGCATAGAACTGTTAAGGACTTCTTAGAGAACTCCAAAAATTGGGAATGGTTCATGAAGTCTAGACAAGAGGATTACGACCCTAATTTGGCTTTAGCGAAATCTTTCCTGGGACAATTGAAAGGTGTTACTTCAACGGCAAGCAAAGGTGTGAGCCTAGTCGAACGGTGTCTATTTTACGCAAAGCTCGCTCAAGATCGAAGACCAGCAGACATTGTTGCAATGCTTGATGAATTAGATCGCACAGCGGGAGAGTTGGCCAGCCGTATTGATGACAGTGTCTCGCTCGTTCAAAACAACATCTCTGCTACGAATCAGGGAAGGTACAACAAGATTTCACGCAATAAGTCGTGCATATCGCTTCGCAATTGGACGTCCAATCCCTACATAGCGCCTCGGATTAAACCGCACGGTCTCAGTTTTCTATCTCTCACTACCCGCTTAGGTTTTCACGAGTACGTGGCTGCCAAGGTAAAAAAAGGCTGCCTAGTGATACAATATGGTAATATTTGGCCATTACTACTGGATGCTATCCTTCCTATTGAATGCGAGGAGCCACTAGCTCTTCTAAACCCGTCACTCGACAAAAGGATGGTCAAAGTGCTACTCGACCAAGGCGCCGACCCCAATCGAGGCATTCCCTATATTCCTTATAGCAACATGACACCTTGGGAATACTTCCTTTGGAGAGTGCAAAACGACTCTTTAAAGTCTAGTTTAGATCCTTGGCTCGAGGTAGTTCCACAGTTTCTAGCATATGGAGCAGATCCCTGTGCAATCACAAATTCCCGTTTTCGTTACTATGACTTTATAGACTCCAGTAAACTGGCTCGAAAAGGTGGTGACCAAGTCGGGGACGCGCTGTATAACTATTTACAGTCAACCAATAGGCTGTTTAATTGGGGATTAAGCTTTTCGCTGAGATGTCATTTTTCGGCAATGGAGATCGAAATAATCAAAGAAGCATACGCCGCGAAACGACCCAGCAATCCGAATCACGGGATGCTGAAATGAGTCTCCGCTATATTGGAGATCGTGCCGCCCGATTTATCAAATCAAGTAACCTTTCCTGATTTCAAGACACGAGTCTAGATTGCTGCTTAGAAACCAGTTGAAAGAGGACGGATTGATTGTACGCGAGGACAATCTTGTTGCATTTCTTATGTCGACCGCCTCGAATTTTTAATGAAATTTCCATGGCCTAAGACGTACATGCATTTTTCTGTGACAAATACAGAATCGTTCTATCTCGACTTATCAATAATATTTCTACATATTTTTCAGCACTCCAGATATGGAAGACATGGAAATGGGACAGTAGATCCAGAAGTCACCTAATTCTCACAGAAACGCATATCTGCGGCCGCAGAATCACTCAGCGTTTGCATAGCAGTGGCGATTCTCACAGCGCGTGTTTCTATTCTTATATGAACTCTATGAATTTGGGTCTGCATATTTGTTATCGGACTTGTGCTTATGTTCGGCCCTCTCAATACCATTCACTAAAATCAAAGCAAAAGATGTTCTTCTAGGCTCTCATGTAAATTCTTTCTCAGGCAAAGTAGGAAGTCCAGCCCACTCCATCAACTTGTTCATCTTCACTGCAAAAGCGCGCCTCTCTTGCCTGCTCTTTCCAATTTCCATGCTATCCTCGAGCTCTTTTCGGCCAAGAGTGAACTTCTCCAAGCTTTCCAAAAAGTCTTTCTTCTCGTGTCTAAATACCTCTTGACCAGACCCAGTCCACATTCCCAAGCCCTCAATGTACTGTCTCTTCAGATGATAATACAACAGAGGCATGACGTTGTGCAGTGGTTTACAATCAACCTCAAACGAGGCATTGACGACACACGCAAGCACGCTAGTTATGCATAAGTAATCTGTTGGAGAGACCTTTGGTATCTGCT
Organism: Stipitochalara longipes BDJ; assembly: GCA_009732865.1. NCBI lineage: Eukaryota > Fungi > Ascomycota > Leotiomycetes > Helotiales > Hamatocanthoscyphaceae > Stipitochalara > Stipitochalara longipes. The sequence continues at coordinate 207,198 of ML769339.1, forward strand.
TCTTATCGATGATATAGTAAAGCCTTAGTGCCGTCTTCAATGCTTTCGTGTAATCTTTTTGCCGAGTGTAGCAGTAAAGCACTTGAAGATATAGCTCTCGCATTGGGAAGATCCCGTCGCTGAACCCGGCCTTTTTTCATGTCAGAAATTGCGCCCTCCAAAGTGTTTTGGTGGCTCGCCAGTAATTTGACGTTGGTTTCTCCAACATAGCGAAGTCGATCCAGTCCAGCAAGCGGGCGAATATGATCACGGAGAATCCCTTTGATGCTCGGCGGGCTTTTCTTGCAAGCATCGCAGTGGCAAACGATACCCCAGACAGTTTGTAGTTCCTCCTGACGAGATTGGCGATCTCCACGGACGCCGAGGTAAGAAAATGTGATCTCGGTATTAGCTGTGATCTCCTTCAGAGCGCGGACAGAAACCGATCCACCGTTGCTGACCCAAGTGGCATTCGGCTCGCAATTGTGATTAACCAGGGCAAGGAAAGGATCGATCGTGACTCTGTTTGAGGCGAAGAAGGGCAGCGTAGCATCAGCCACTCCATTTGCACATTTCACAACTGGATGTCTGATGCTAAGTTTGTTTTGATGAATCTATACTCCAATTAGTCATGCTCTTGATTTGAAAATTAACCATGGAGATCAAGACTTACTGCAAAAAACAGCTCCAAGATCTCTTGCACGCTGAGCTCTGAACCAGTTGCTAACTTCAGCACGCGGGCGAGAACTTGGCCTTGCTCCATTGTACACGGGCTCTTTTCATTGATAACATGGTGACGTTGAAGAGAGCAAACCTCGTCCCATTCATCGGCTGACAATTGGTGGTTGGCATGGAGAACAAGCAAGCGCAGCAAGCAGCGGAAGTCCTAAGACTGCGTCGTAAATGCTGCATCAACCGCATCGCCCTCTTTCTTGAGAAGCCCGTCCAAAGCACCAAGTGAGAAGCACTCGAATTAGTGGTGATGAGTCCAAGCTTCCTTTCGACATGTCTAGATGAACACAGATTCAAGTCAGTACTGGAAACGCTAAACATATCAAAGAGAACTTGCCTCGCCGCAGAAATAAACGACATGACATCCACTGCACTCATAAAACTTAAACTTTCTGAAGAAGTCCTCGAAGAAATTGTGTAGAGATATTCTAATTCCATCTCCCCAGACAATGTTGCTCAACATGCAATTGTCGCACGTGCTGATGTTAGACATCGCGCCACTCTCAACCTACGCTTGTATTAGCTTCCTCCTCAAGGCAAAGCCAGCAGGCACTACAAACGATGTTAAGCATTGGCTTCTCAATGCTGAAAATCACCTCTCCTTCTTCGGTCTTCTTTTGTACGAACAACCCGTGTCCAGCTCCAGAGATACTCGACCTCTTCACTGAGTGGTATTCCAGTTGACCCTAGTAGGAATTGCGCTAGGAATCTGGATTTTCTTTCTTATAGAGTTGTCTCGACCTCCAAAGGTTTGAGAAGGTGAAAGATCCGCGGCTCGTAAGCCACTGAGCTCTCGAAGGGTGTTTACGGCGTCGCGGATTGAGATCATCGAAGGTGAAGGTTGCTTCATTTCTAGCTTCGTGAATGACGGCACAAAAGCATCAGCGTCAACCTCCGATATGAGATTTAAGGAAGCCATATCTCACGTTGAGAAGGGTTGTCGATGGAAGTAAGCTGGCAATCCAGGTCTGTGTGGGTAAAACCCTTTATATTCAAGCGAGGTCACGTTGAAGTGCCCCAAATTGCATAATCCCTTGCGAAGTGAATATACGTTATGTCGAGAACAGTGAAGTGACTTCTATGAAACTCCTTAACACCCTTAAAATAAAGCTTTTCTCCATGCAAGAAATACAGCCCAGGCTGGCAGCAAAAATCATAGCTGCAGAGCCAAAAACACCAACTCCGGCTCAGCACCCTCAAAATACTTCTCTCTCACCACAAAACCACGCCGCTTATACATCTCAATCTCTTTTTCTAGATGCACTTCTGCTGAAATCCTGATCTCTTTGTACCCCTTCTCTCTTGCCGTCTTGATAACCTCTTCTACCAGGGCCTTCCCAATGCCCTTCCGTCTATACTCCTCTAGGACGAACAGTCGTTTGAATTGGCAAATATCTGTGTCTCTCTCAGGAACTTGAGGATTCGATAGCTCGGGGAATGGACGGAGCCCAACCCAGCCTATTGGTGCCTGATCTGGAGTGGTTGCACGTGCGAGGAGCATCTCTCCATGTGGAAGAGAGTAGCGTCCGGGGAGAGACGCGGCCTCGGAAGTGAGGACTAATACCTGTTTGGGTACCTGGGTTTTGCTGTAGGTAGAAATGAGACTGCGAACAGCGTCGACGTCCTTCGGAGACTGAGCTGGAGAAATGAAGTACGAAGAATGTTGGGGAATTTGGGTTGCTGCCATAGTGGTTTGTAGATGTGAAATTGAGAAACGAACAACTTGAGGTGGTTCAACGTCTTCTTATATATTGGATGATTTTTGAATTCTATGCAGGCGTTGAAACAGTAGTACTGCCCCAAGCGATGTTAGCTGCGCTATAAGTTGAATGGATTACGCCGTGCGTGACGCCGCAAACGTGGGGGTTCTCGTACTCGTATTAATCAGCGCTAGGCAGTAGCATTGACTCACCGATTCCTTAGATTACTCCTCCGTTTTCATTAACACAATCTATATCACCAAAGACTTCAGTCAAGGGCTTGATGCTTTGTATTTCTCATGCTGCTCTATACTGTCTCTTGGAGGCACTTCTAGACAATCGTTCCCGCTTTACTGTTTTTTTTTTTTTTTAAAAAAAAATCCAAGGAAGAGTCCGCTCACTAGTTTAGCAGGTGCTACTCCTTTTGTATAAACATCAATTGAATAACTCCGGATCATATCTTCGAAGAACACCGGTTTCTGATACCCTAAAGATATAGGGGATGTCAAGACGAAGAGCAAATGAAAAAGGAATCAATTGGCTTTTCGCCCGGATCACAATAGAGTTAGAGAGGAATTTTCTATTTGGGCATTTATAGTGACTTTCGGTGACTTTCTCAAGTGCTATTTCATTCTTATTTTTATCATACTTTGGCGTTTCTCCAATGCTTCCTCGTATACCTCCTCGCATGCCTCCTCGCTTATGCCATGTTCCAGTAAGGTTTTGCTAGGAAATGGCGCTTTTGTTTAGCTTTTTGAGTTTCTTTTTCGTTAGTCGAAATCTTTCAGGATAAGTGTCAGTCCTCAAGCCCCCTCATTCCAATCATTCTTGATTCTCTATTTTTTCCCGGTCATTCACGGCCAAAATATTAGCAGCAGTCAACAACGATGGCCTTATTCAACAGTAATTCATCCGGCAGCGAGTTGTAATACTCGACTCACACCCGAATATGGACCTACGACTTCGTCTGGATCTACGTCACACACGAAAGCGGAACCTAGGACTGCCTTGGCAACTACGTCGTCTTTGAGAAAGTCGAGCCAGCCAAACGCTCCACCACTTCGGCAACAACAGCATCGAATGAAGGGCCAGCATATTCCCAACCAGCGTCAAGTGAGCCACTTTACCTCGTAAAGCATGGCGAAGTTGGCGAGGCGGCAACAAGAGCACTGCGTCGCTCTGCGTCTAGCACCTCATAACTCCCTACCTCATGCAACTGTTTCATGACGTATACAACAACTAGTATGGTCCAAAATAAAACCTGCGGCCGGAATACGCACGTTGTGACAATCCCAGGAAATTTCAAGGGATAAAGAAATTGGGTTAAAAATCGCAAGGGACAGGTTCAAAATGGGCCAGCTATCCGTTCGGTTGAGCGAAGGAAGTTTCCATTACTGAATCAATATGCAAATTGGCAGAACCCAGTTGAAAGTAATCGGTATGAGCATATATATATTTAGCTTCTCCAACTTGTGATTTCGATTTTCTGTATAAAAGCTAAGAGAATCAGGTTCGCCTTCCCTTCAACTAGATCTTCACTCCTAAATTACTCTGTAGACGCCACATCCATAATATCGTATCCCATATCTTCCACAGGAAAACTCATTGGCGACTTATCATTCACATCGCTGTTAACAATCATGAGGTACAGAACGTCCTGTCATGGTCAGTCCGCAGAAAGAGAGTTCTAGGAGAAGATGACCTACAGTTTGCATACCCATACCCTTGATGCCCTTAATTAAGCTCTGATCCTGCTTCACGCCCGCCTTTTGGGTAATCATAGCGCTGACGCCGCTGACAAGTCCTGGCATCTT